>JAKSZP010012840.1:0-14768 GCA_022478985.1 Massospora cicadina
TGCCTCATATCTGTTCCCATGTGTGGCGCTGCTTGAGGCGGGTGTACCATACTGCTGAGCGCTTTAACGCTTTACACTCATCCTGCGTCGTGTGTGGCCAGTATGGAACGCTGTTTCACCTCCTGAAGAAGTGCCCTACCTCTAAAGTGATATGGCGTGAGGTGCAACGTCTGCTTTGCCAGGATCAGACACATCCCTTCAGTTTGTCTAGGGATATGTTTGCTTTATCTATGTTCTCCCCTCTTCCACCCTCCCTCCATTCTCTGGTGGTTGCAATTGCCATGTGGACCATCCACACGATTGTCTTGGATGCCATTGTAGGCTCCACCTTCACCCTCCAAGAAGCTGTCCACTGATTCCGGTCCCACTTAGTGGACCACTTTCAAGCGTGGATGTTTGGATACCTCCCACCGCGTCGCCATCAGTTGGTCTCCTCCTGGTTCCCAGTTTGGTTCATCAACTCTGACCCCTTCCTTCACACGTGCTCAATCGTGGCTCTGGCCCCTTTACACGTTCCCCCTCCTCCCAGTAGTGGCGTTCCTGCTGGCAACAGGAGATAGTATTGCTTCTCTGGGGTGCCCCCCCTGTTACTATGTTTCATTTTCTACGTGTCTTATCAGAAGTGTCCATCCCCTGGTTGGCCTTCCCCACAATAAATAAATAAATATGAAGTAAAAGGTTGTATTCATTATTTAACACCCTATTTGCCCATTTTACCTTGTGTCATCTATTAGATCTTAATATTTGTTGACTCTATAAATGTCAGATAATAGAATTAACTTACCTATGTTGCCATTATTTTATCTCATTCCAGCCTTGGATGATGAATACTGATCTAATCCAACTCAGAACTTGGAATATGCCATCTTCTCCTACATTCCTATATCGTGTCCCTCAAATGTGGTATGTGCTTATCCCTCATCAAAACCTTGATTTTCCCCTGGTACTTTTAATGGTAACAAACTCTTTACTAATAAAATACTTCTTAATCATTATTTTAATTATACATAGTAAAAGTTGATGTTCCTGGAAGTAGAAACACAATACCAAGAACTGTCAGAATTGATAATTGTATAACTTTCTGTAAAATCTTCTTCGGATTTGACCTTTCCAGGGTACAGAAGGCAAGTGATAACGGAATATTGAAGAAGTTCTAAGGAGGAATTAAAACCTGTGATGTAGTTTGCTTGTCTCACGCGCTACACATTTAGAAAGTTTAAGAAAGCTAAATTAGGGTGCAGTTAATCATGGCTTTCTCATCACCTGTTAAACCCCAATTTTGTAACAAATTGCAAACTAAACCTCCCCTAGAAAGTGCAAAAACTTAGAATTACCAGCAACCTAAGAATTCCAAGAGCTTTAGTATTTAAAAACAGCGCCACCAACAGCCAAACCCCATTCCCTATGTGAAGTCCAGAGCTTTTACTTGTGAAGATACGGTTTTACCTTGTTTTAGATCTTTGTCTTGTTTTTTAATAAAACATTTCCTCCATTTTCATTTTTGAATGCCATCTTTCAAACACTTCTATGCATCATGGCTTGCATAACAGCCATTTCAATGCTTCTGCAAAAATGGCTCTCCCCTCATTGACTAGAGGGCTTCAGGGCCATAGTGACAGCGATTACTTTGTTGCTCTGGTGGTTGATTGGTACCAGACAGATTAAACCAGAGCCAACATGGTCTCACTAAGGTCCCTATATTCGTTCACAGATTTGATTAGAACAATTCAAAAATCACGAAAGTAATTTAATCATCTCAGGCATCTCGCCTTAGTAGTTAAAGACATCATATCATGACAATAATTAAATGCTAGAAAGTTTCAGACAATGGTCAGCCATAAATATATCCATACACTTAAGTTTAACCATAAGGTAAAAATAAATATTTACTTTTCTAGTTATTTGATTGCATAATTACATATCAAACTTACCAATGGCCATCTACAATACTTCATTTCAAATATTCAATTGTTTGATTGACCTAATTATATACTTAACTTGCAATAATCATCTGAATAATTTAAGTCATCACATTATGATATCATACCATTTTCCAGATTTTGAAAATACCCCAGCTATAGGACATATTCATGTCAAATTTATAAAAGTTTATATTATTCTTTGACTGATCCCACTTTTGATCAAATCATACAAAAAAGTGTAGTTTACACACAACAATTCACTGTGAAATCAATTAACTGTTGTCCTTGGCCCACCGCCTGCTGCTCCCATGTAGGGCAGCAGCAAAACACCTCCAAGCGTTTTTTGCCCTTTGGGCAAGCGATTAAGACTGACTCAGCCAGTCCACCCAATTTAAAGGGATGATTTGTTCCCTGGTAAAGGCTCAATTTGCACTCATGCGGGTCCATCTGACTTTTCCAACTCTAATGCCCTCCCTTGCTCCAGCACTTGATTCAGCCTTTGCGTTGACCATGGGTGCTTGTTCCCATAAACTGAGAAGGTAACCAGTGATCTTACCTCTGCCATCTTTGCGCCAGCTGGGCTTATTGATTTTTGCCATTTTAAGTGTATTTTGATACTGGGTTCTCCTCTAAGTAGAATGCAGATTCAGCTGCAGCAACCCCCTTAATTTTTTAAAATACTTCTGTCTCTACAACTCAAAAATGTCTAAATATTGATACCATGATGGAGATATCTTTTTGAACCTACCCTCACATATCTCAGCCCAGGTTTTGTATGAGGCCTTGATGTCAGGGCTTTTGGCTTATGGTACCAACACCATCATCCACTTCACTATACCTACCAGTTCAAAGAGCCTTGCTGCTCCTTGTACCACAACTCCATCAACCCACACCACCCTCATATTACATAGCAGATCCCTGCATGCTCACCTTGTTGTAAAACCAGATCATTGCTTTTGGGTTATGGTCAGCAACAGTTGACACATCTGTCCCATATTTTTTGCCTTAGACTATATCAAAAGTTTTTTAGCCCTCAATACCTTTGGCATAGGCTCCACCTCCACCTCTGAGGCTGCACTGATCGCTTTTGAATGGGGTATCTTAATGTCTCCTCCACCCCAGCTTTTCAATTGTTGGGTCAGTGCATAATACTTCCCTTTTGAAACTACATCCATCTTCACTAAATTTAACATGCA
Source organism: Massospora cicadina (assembly GCA_022478985.1). Classification (NCBI taxonomy): domain Eukaryota; kingdom Fungi; phylum Entomophthoromycota; class Entomophthoromycetes; order Entomophthorales; family Entomophthoraceae; genus Massospora; species Massospora cicadina. Next base: position 3,119 of record JAKSZP010012840.1, read on the forward strand.
TTAGCCAATCGGGGTTAGGCTTGGATTACTGTTCTCACTCAAGTGCTAACACTTTCTTCCCCAAAACCAACTTCCCACTGCTGCCCTCTTTAGGACTAACCATATTCTGTGAATGTTATTGGATGAGTTAATGAATTTGGGCAAAGTATTCCATCCTCACCTAAAAAAGTGACTTTGGTCAATTTTTGAACTCTGATTCTGATGATTAGATCAACCTTAAGCGGTATATTCCTGTCAGACAACTAACGTGCCAAGAAAAGACTTGGCTTCCATCTTGGGTACTCCATTACCCACAATAGGATTAAAGTCTACAAGGATTTACCATTCTGGTGATACATAAATAAGGTCCACGCGGGGATAAATGTCATAAGTATTGATCTATTAACATCATTCTTCCCCCACCCACTAAGATGAGCGCTGTCAGTAATCTTGACCATGCTTCACGCATTGAGGTTGAGCTGCCTTTGTCAGCAGAAGGGAACCGTTCCACCATCTGAGATTTACATTTAGGTTGTACTCCCAACTCATTTGGGTATGTGCTTTATAACATGAAGTAACAATTGTTTCTTAAGGTTTGATCCCAACAGTTTCACCTTGAGTAGCATCTGCTAAATTGGAATTCCCAATTTATCTGTAATCATGGCAAATTGGATTAAATGATGGATTGATCCGCCCTTCTTAGTTTCATTTGGGCCATACTCTTAACTCATTTAGCCATACACTTGGTACCAAGGTGTGACAATCATTTTGTTAGGTTTAATTCCAACAGTATCACCTGATTAGTAATCACCAAATTAGCGTCCTTTTTCATAGTAAAAACAGATTATATTAGCGATTGTTTGTCTCACTCATTTTGATAACTGAATTGTTTTTCTCCTAAGCTGGGGCATTGTACAAAACTTTGTAGGAGACGTCTCCTGAAGGGTTACGCACTGAGAGAGGCAATAACTGAAATAACCAACGTGATGGCCATAATCATTACTAATACAAATGAGTTCAGGCCCTCCATTGGTTGTGGTGGTTTCTTTGGGACAGGAAGAATAGTTGAAAATTTATATAAATTTTAAATAATTTTGGCGAAAACAAAGGTTTAAAAATATAACAAATTACCCAGCACTCTACCATCAGCAGAGCACTGGGTTTTATAGTTATATGAAATTGAGGGCTGAGGACAGTGGATATTTCTTACAAAATTACGCACAGATCTTCTCTAAAGCTCTTGGACTTTTGCACCATGACTTAATATACACATTATGGGTGCCTCATTTTAAAGATCCTGATGCTGATTTTTTTGCTTCTGTCAGGGTTCCATCATGCTTGCATATCTCACAATTATCCTAACAAAATTTCCTTATACTTTGAGGGGTCTTTGCCGGACCAATTTTTGAGCTGGCGCTCCTGTCAGGAATTTGGATCTGATCTGCTAATTGTGTTCAGATTTCATTCCAGATTTTCCCAATTTTTGTGACGTAAGATTTGGCTGCATTGAATTTAAATTTATCTGAGGTACGCCAACCAGGGGGCGGAAATTACTGATACTCATTGAGAAAAAGAACCAAATGAATAGAAAAGCAAAAAAAACAAAACCTCCAACCAGATGGGGAGCGGAATACCAATAACCCACCATGGCAGAGGGTGAGGGGGATCAGGCAGCTCTTCTATAGGCTTATTGTTATTGACAGAGTCACATTGGTTGTAGAAGCATAAAAAAGCGGAGAGCCAGGGCGTTAGGGCATCAGCATTGTGGGGGTGGATGTGGATGAAAAATGTGTTATCTTCTTTAAGCTCGGCTTGGAAGACAGCCTCAACTAATTCCATGAGTTGATCATCAACTTGAAGGCGGGCATCTGGGAGTTGATCCAAATTGTTTATATTTTGTGAGTGATTTTAGCAGATGGGTCAAAATCTTCTAGTTTCACAAAATGCATGACAGCGTCTAGAATCATCATTCAATTTAATGATTTCGTCCTGTGCTGCTTCAGGAAAATCATGGAGGAAATGATTGTGGTCAACCCTTCATGAATTTTAGCCACTGATCGAGCCACTGCTTTGCAGAGGTTTGGGCAATGGGATGAGGCCACTGCTGCTAAGGCGAGCTAGTGGTCACTTTAGTAGGGGATGGCACTGAGTTTAGGAGCGAATCATTTGGGTGAGAAGGTTTTATCACTATCAGAATAGTAAGATTTGGACTATTCATAGAAATGGGATGAAAGGTTCACCAGATATCTTAATTGTGATAACTTTACCTGATTCATCAACCTCAGCCAATAGATCCTAAGGATTCTGGTATAAAGAATATTGAGACTGAATTTGGGTGGGTGGTGGAAGGTGAATGGATAGATACTTATGAGCGAATGGTGGTCCAAGCCTGACTCTGATTGTAATGGGTAATATGAGTGGGTTAATGTGGGCGGATGATTTGGCGGGGTCAGATTTTCCACTCTGGATCATCAAGTGATAATGTTGGGTGGGAGGGGCAACAAAACGCCTCATTCAGATTCCGCTGAAAAGGGTTCAGAAGCTGCGTCTGAGGAAGTGGCTTAGGTGCCAGATTTTGAATGGTTGAACCCAAAACAGAGGGGACAAATATGGCAATCTTTATCAACACAAGCTCAAAAGAAATGCTTAGGCGCTTCTGCAATATGAGCATGGAGGGGGAATTGTAGGGCTATGGCATGGTGGTGTGGGATTATGGTGGCGGTGACATGAGGGGCAGCAAGATGCTCTGCACCAGAGGGAACGGTGAAGATGAGGTTGGTCTGTGTTCTTAAGCAAAACATTTCACCATCAGCTGCTTATACAAAATTTGGGGGAGATGGGAAGGGAGGGACGCAAATTGCATCAACAGTGTGGTGTCAGATGGGAGAATGTACGAGTAGTTGGACTGGGAGTGTTTTTGTTAATAAGGGGAGTCAAAGCTGCTTCTGCAGCGTCCTCCTCCATCTTGAAGTCCATGTCAAATTAGCCCTTAAATGGGTGGAAATTGATAAAGCCAGCCGGTACAAATGCAGCAGTGGCAAGTTAAATTATTGCTTTGTTGGCATACTAGAATAAACGCCCATAATCATCTCATAGGCAAAATCAAGTATTGGACTGAGAGAGGGCGAGAAGATGGGGCAAGAAGGGTGGATGTGCGCAAGGTGGAGCTTTAAGTCCCGCAGGGGGACAAATTGGCTGAAGAGGTGGTGGGCTATTTAAACCCGTCCAAATGCATTTGCCCACAGGGCAGAAAACGCTAGGTGGTGGAGCACCGCTAACTCACACTGGAGCATCAGGTGGCAGATCTGAGGATATCAATAGGAAAATGGACGTGGCCAGATGGCGGTGTAAAATAATTTTTTTATAAAATCCATCAAAAGTGAGATTAAGCAGAAAGAAAAAGGATTTGATTAAATTTAACTTTGCAGCAAAATTGTTCATTCCACTTTTTGACTTCTTGTAAAATCGAGACAAGGGTGCCATGGCAGAAACCCCAACACTCATCAAGGGTTTGCCGTAGATCCATTATTTTAAAAAATGGGCTCAGGATCATTCCCCATTCTTAGATTGTAAGGGGCGAATCAGCCAATCCATCTTACGAGAGTTTCAGGAGACCTTACATTACCCTTTTTCTAAAAGGACAGGTCTACTTCTCCTCTCTGGAGCCCATATAAGAAGCATAGTTTTTGCATGGTACAGGAAACTTAATAGCTGTGATGGTCTGGGATTTGTAGCAGCGGGAGCTGGGGCAGCAGGGTTTTTTCATGAAAGTCAGTGATTCAAGCTTGACACATGACACAATTGTGGGCCAGAATCCAATAGTTGACATAGGCGGGGTACCCTTTCCATGCCTTAGGTATTGTATTCTCCATTTATTTTTCTTGAACCCAAAATTTCATCACCTCAAACTCTGGAACTCCATCTAAAAACAATGGTTCAATTTACACCAGATTTCTGCCTTTGAATGGTGCCAGCATTATTGTGTAGAAAGATTTGCTGATTTTCCAGTGCGGCGGTAAATCCACATGGAAGGATCTATTATTTCAAATTTTGCTGATGGGGAATGGTCCTGCCCTCTTGCTGGCCAGTTTGTGGCAGGGCACCTTGACATTAATACTTTTATATCCACCCTCACTAAGGCAACCATCTGATATTTGGACGCTGCTCTCCCTTTTTGGTTGGCAAACTGCTTGGCATCCTGGGAGGCTTTCATTAATAGCCTCTGCACCTGCTGGTGTACTATGTGGATGTGTGTTGTGAAGTTATTCACTGTGATATTGTTTGTGCGCATCTGGGGCCTAAATGTAAAAGCAGGGCTGTAGCCCAAGTTGGCTTACAACGACGACATTCCTGTAGAAGCGTGCAGTAAATTGTTGTATATAAACTGGGGTAAGGCCAGGTCACCTGCCCATGTGCCCTGAGCGGCGGAGGCATAGCACTGTAGGTACTGCTCAAGTGACTAATTAGTCCGTTTAGTTTGTCCATTGGACTGGGGGTGATAAGCTGACAATTGGCATGGTTGGATGTGCAGTGCCTCAATGCGTCCCATAATTTCGATGTAAAGTGTGGTCCTCTATCACTAATTATCTCTTGTGGTACCCCAAACATGATGAAGATGTGGGTCACAAATAAACGGGCCATGTCTTCCATCGTGGTTGTAGCTAAGCATATGATAAACAAGTCATATTTAGTGAATATGTCAATGACTACCATAATCATATTAAACCTTTTGAAGTGGGAAGACTAACTATGAAGACAACTGTTACCAACGTTATGGACCTGCTGCTTGTTGCAGTGGATGTTAAAGCCCATTTAGCCTCGTTCTGTCAGATTTGGATTGCGCATAGATTAGACAATGTTCTATCCAAGCCGTCATATCTTTTTTCAATCCATTCCAGTCATATGTTCTTTTTATCAGGATGGTAGTTTTCTTGCCTCCTGGGTGTATTATTGTTGGCGGATCATGATGTTCCTTTATGGCTCAGTGATGTAAACTTTCAGGCACCCATAAGCGACTAAAAATAAATCTCCCTATCCTTTCTGAGTAACAACTTTAGTGTCTTTTCTTCGCCTGTTCTGGTCCCCTAGCGCTTTTCCTTTGATAGTTTCTGATTGCGCATCTAGTACTGCCTTCAGGAGGAAACCATTGGTGCTGATTTTTGGGTTTGGTTTGGAAATGTCCTTTTATGTGGGGCCCATGGCTTTGTCGAGGGTTCAGTTATGGACATTGGGTATGAGTTGTGAGTGTTGCGGGAATCACAATGCCAGCAACAGTTGCTGGTTTCACTGGTAGCTTATGCAGCACTTGTCCAGGGGGATTATTGTAACTAATTCAACATCTTCCACAGGGTTGGCCTCAACTGCCAGGCTCTTGCTCGGTATATCTGGCAATATGTGTAGGTCCTTTAATAAACTCATTTTTAGGTTAAAGATGTGCAGGTGATGGTGTGATCTGTTTTGAATGTGTGATAGTTTCTGCAGCTTGTGATAGTAAATAAGTGATTTGTGATCTGCATGCACTTCACCATGCAATTTGCTCCCTGTAGCAAATACCGCCAGTGCATCATTTCCTATCCTACTGCAGCCATCTCTTTATTATAAATTTCCAACGACTGTTCAGTACCCATAAACTTTCTATCAAAATATGACACTAAGTGTTCGCGGCCTATGTGCTCCTGTAGCAATACTTCCCCCACATCCATTCTGGAGGCATTGCATGCTATAATAAATAGTTCATCTTCATCAGTGTGTCTCAAAACTGGCGCTGAGTTGAAAACTTCTTTGACAGTTTCAAAGGCTCTTTGACATTCCAACATCCAATTAAATGCCGCGTTTTTGGCTGAAAGTTTGTGGATGGGGGCGTCTAGTTCCAAAATTTCTGGAGAGAATTATTTAAGAAAATGATATTTTAGGAATCTGAGGAGCTGTTTCTGGGTGGTGGGCGTTGTCTACATCCTTATTGCTTCCAGTTTGGAGGGAGCAATAGCAAGCCCATCTTTGAGTACTAAGTGTCTAAAATTTGCACCTTGTCTTTTCAAAAAATTTACATTTTAATGGCTTTGCATTCAGGTCTGCACGTCATAAAGTGGCCGTTACCACTACCAAATACTTCTTAAGTTTCTTTAGTGCAAGGAAACAGACCTGGATGTTGTCAATTTATACCGCTGCGCATGAAAAGCAAAGGTCGCCTAACGCGTAGTCAGTAACCCTCTGGAAAACAGTGGGAGCATTTTTCACACAAATGGAATTACCCTAAACTGGTATATGCTGTGGCATTTGCGGATAGCTGTCAGCAACTCTTGGCCCTCCTTCACTCAGACTTGGTGGAAGGCCTTGGCAAGACCCAATTTTGAAAGTACTTTAAACTTGGTGATCTCTTTGGAATATTGCAGCCTCCAGTGGTAGGGGGAATGGATCTGAAACTGTTACATTTTTATAGTGGCCATAATCCACACAAGGTTGCAAATTGCCATCGGGCCTTTGGGTGAATACTACAGGGGATGACACTGACAAGGTTTTCTTTATTAGTCATACTTTTAAATCATATCATCGAGCAAAATTCTCAATGACTGATCCTCAGTGGCAGTATATGGGTATGACGGACAATTGATCTTAATGAGGTCCACTGTTAGACTAAAATTGATGTCAAACTTGGAGTGTGGTGGCAATCAGTTCACCGTGTCCACATTGAAAATCTCTTTATATGGTTCCAATATTAAGGGCATTGTGGGAAGATCATCTATTACACTTTTAGGTGGAGTATTCAATTGTGGCCGCCAGAGCATTTCCTTTTGCTGACGTGGGGATTAGGGAATTTTTTTCCAGAGTGATAGTATGTTGATACAGTAAGAATATTTTGCTCAAGGTTAATAGTAACTGCCTATTGTTGCTATTATCCTATCCCCAGGATCATAGGGCAGAGTAGGCCTAATATCGCTAGAAATTAGCATGGATTGATGCCCATGGGCTGAGAAGTGTAACGGCTCACATAGAGGCAGGGTGATCATTGGTAATTTAGATGCCTCCATTAAGGGCGTCAGTGTGGTAACTACCAGGTCTAATGTCTGCACCATTTTAAGATGAATAGTGTTCCCTGACGCGCCAATGTTAATTAGTTGTATTCATCACTGCCCATCTGGAAACAACTGTAATATCCACGGTGAACAAGAGATAAAGCACAGCAAATCTATTGAAGATGTAGAAGGCGCATAGACCTGTGGTGGTGGTTGTATTGTGGAATAGTCCTATGATTGGTTGAGAAATTGAAAGGCGTTGCTGCAGCCTGATTATACAATTGCGGGGCTGATGTGGGTCTGATGAATCCATCATTGAGTGAAAGTGGCTGAGGTCTTCAATTATGGGATTATGACAACGATCTTCATCAACTTGTTGCATTGTTTCCACCTGGTATGGACTGTGAGGATGCTTTTTTTAAATCCACTGGTTTATATGTTACCTGGGGCTCTGTCTGATACATCACTAAAAAAATTCATAAGTATAGGTCAGTGTGAGTTGTCCTGAATTTCTAGATTCCCTGGGGCCTCCAGAAGTGGGTTGAGAGATTTTTGCAATAGGAGAATGTGCTGGTTGGATTGTGTGGTCTCGATACAGCATGCCTCACCATCCTGAACCATCAGAGGGAGATAAGGAGTGAGGGCCAATACCTCTGGCATGCGAGAGGAGACATCTTGCTGATTAATTTCCGCAAGAATGGTGTTAGCTGAGTTGCGCATTACTGGACCTTGTTTTGTATTTGGTTCATTGCTCGATTTTAACTCATTGTCAAATAATACAAGTATCCTGTTCTTGTGGATGGGCGGGGTTGTTTAGTGTACCGGAAGTGTGGCTTTAGGGTGGCTGACTTTTTTTTGTCAGATTCTAAATCAGGCCTTAAGCTGCTGGGCTAGTTTGTATTCCCCTTCTAAAGTTTGGGGTTTATGTACCATGTCATGTGCAAACCCACTCCTTGGTTGAGGGAAGCTCAGAACTCAGCAATGGGAATTTCCATTAGTAGTTGGAGGGACTCCGCAAGTTGATGGAAGCCTTAATATAGTCCCCTAAACTCATGGCCAATCCTTGTTGCTTAAATAATCAGTAAGGGAGTTGTAGCCTTGATGCTGGAGTAGCCACCATGGATGAAACAATCGTCAACGGTGATGGAGGTGACTCCCCCAGGTACAATTTTTGGTATAAGATGGTACAGTCCCAGATTTTGGCTTCGCCATCCAAGGCGTCCAATACGGACAAGTATTTCTGGCCTTCAGATGCCTTGGTAGTTCCATACAAAGTTGCTTGCAATTTATGCTCCACCAGAACTCCCAGAACCTGGTGAGCCACTTCTTCTGAGTGCATGAAGTGGGCCCTATCACCGTTACATTGTACAAATGAGCACTTGGGGGGATTGGTTGCACTTCTTGAACAAGAAGTATTTGTTTGATGGCCTTGATCAACGTCATACATGACCAGCAGGTTGGGAGGGAGCGCATAAGCCCATAGAAGCTCTGTCTAGTTGTTGAAGATCCCAGGATCATCAGATCCTGAGCCAATGACATGAAGTCAATGTAATTGGTTGGGTTATAATATCACATAACTGACATGTCAAGGAAAGACTTGGTTTCTATCAGTGATACTCCAACACCCACAATAGGGTCTAAAGTCCTTAAGGCATTAACGTTCTGATAATCTTCAAATAAGAACTATGTAGGGATAAAGGCAGAATGTATTGGTCTATGAACATTAATCCCGCCCCAACCACTAAGCTGAGCACTGGTAGTAATCCTGACCACGCTTTGAGTATGGGGGTCAAACTACCAGTGTCAACGGAAGGGACTGTTCCATCAATCTGAGATCTGCGTTTGAGTCATACATTTTAATTCATTTGCATACACGCTTGATAATGTGTGGTGGCAATTGTTTTTTCAGGCTCAATACCAGCAGTTTCGCTTCAATTAAAATCTGTCAAATTGTGGTTCACATTTCTTCCATGATTTTGGTTGATTGGATTAGGTGATGGGTTGATCCGCCCTCCTTAGTTTTCATTTGGTTGTACTCCTGACTCTTTTGTTGTTTTTAAAGGTTACCAGATGATACTAACAATTCTTTTTCATCAGGTTTAATCCTAATGATGTCTTACCCAAGTAGTGACCGCCAAATTAACAACTTTGTTTTCTTCATAACCATGGCGAATTAAATCTGGGGGAATGATTGTCCTTCTCATTATGATACTCTTGATATCCGTTCTTCTGAGCAAGAGCATTGTGTGAAACACATAGGGGATGGCTCCCAAGGGTTTCTGCACTGAGAGAGGCAATAGCTGAAATAACCAATGTGAGGCACAGTCATTACTGATAAAAATGAGAGTGGGCCCTCCATTGAATAAGATGGGTCCTTTAAGACGTCCAAACTAACTTTAATTATAAAAAATATAAGTAATTTTGGTGAAATAAAGGTTTATAAAAGATATCACGAAATAATATAGCATTTACTATCAAAAAAGCACTGGGTTTTTTAGTTGGAGGGAATTATGGAGCGGGGACTGTGGAATAAATTTCTGCAACAGGACGTGCAAATCTTTTTAAAATTTGCCAGGATCTTTTCATCATGACTCAGCTTACACATTGCATGTGCCTTGAATTGCAGTTCCTGTTGCCAAATTTTGCTTCTATTGGGGTTCCAGCATGCCAGCGTATCTTGGAATTTTACTAAAAAAGGTTTTTTATTCTTGGAGGGATCTTTTCTGGATCAATTTTTGGGTTACGCTCCTGTTGGTACTTTAGTCTTGATCTGCCCAATTGTGCTCAGATTTTTTCGTAGATTTTCCCAAACTTCATGACATAGGCTTTGGCTGAATTAAACTTCGAGTGATATTATCCCCTTCCACTCTTTGGCTTGTTTTAAAATTAAGATGAGGGGCCTCAGCTGTAACCCAACGCTCATAAAGTGTGTGCCATAATCTGCTATTTTATTCTAATGGAAGTGCTCAGGCACGTTCCACCTTCTTTGATTGAAAGATGTGAATCAACCAATCCAATATTATAGCTGTAAACATGATCCATACATTAATAAGTGGTAATCAAGTCTTGAGTATGAAATCAATTATGAGCTGGAGCCCTGCTATTCTCTGTGGCATCAAACCCCTACCATGATACCATATACTTGAGCCTTCTTTTCACCCAATGAGAGACCATAATCTCCTCCACCTACCACTCTGGCTCTCCATCTACAAGGTAAGACTCTGGTGTCTCTGGAGGAGACCCCTCAAACTGAGTCAACTTACTCTTATGAAAGTTGAAAAATCCCAGAATTTCTCTAATAGCTCCAACTGATATGAGGCATGGCCCACCTTCCTAAAAATAAGATAGGGTTCTATGCTCTTAGAACCCAGATTTTTACACAGCTGATTGATGAGAATATTCCTGGCATCCAATATCCTTGATCCTCCTCCTTATACTCTGGTCCTAACTTTCTCTTACCATCCACATTCTATTTGTAGGTCTCCATAACCGCGTTCAAATTAGTGTTTGCCACCTTATGTACTTACTTGATGAACTTGGCAAAGTCCAACATGGCTTCCACTTGTACCCACAGCTGGGCTCCATAAAAGGAAGGATTGTGCCCATAAAGGTGAAGAATAAGTATCACTCATAAGGATTAAAGGGGAGGATACCCCAGTGGTAAAATAGGGACCTCTACCGCTGCCTCCCCCAAGTGTGATTCTGGTACAGGAACTTTGGGTAGGGGACAATTATGACTGTGTTGGCGTTGCACACCAATGCCCTGAACTGAGATAGTGAATACAAAGGCGGTCCATGGAGTTCCTGGCCTATCATATGCCGCACATGGAGTTTTTCCAGATTTTATGCTCCTTTCCCATTCATTCGATTTCCCCTCAATCGGTGCAGTATTGTCCCCAGGTCGGCCCACCTCAATTAGATATAATCAATTGAGGATTGAATGGGAGTTGTTATAACTAAGCTGTGCAAAATAAAGATGTGAGGCCCAGTCAAAGTGGTCAGCCGCCATGTAGCACTACAGAAATTGCTCCATACATTGCTTTAATATTTCTTTCTGTCCATCAGATTGAGGGTTAAGGCACTAGAAAGGCATGAAAATATTCAAAGTGTTTTGCATATCCCCTCCCAGAATAAAGATGTGAACTTTGTCCCACGGTCACTAATGATCTCCTGAGGAATCCCATGGGTGGAGAAAATGTGGGAAATAAACATATTGGACATTTGAGCCACCGTTAGTGTGGTGCAACATGAAATAAATTTGGTGACCATGGTAAACTTGTCCACCACTACCATGATAGATTATACACTTCAAAGAGGGTAGTTTCAAATTACAATCAACTGAGAGGGAAGTCCAATGTCCCTCTGCTTTCTGAATTATACTAAACAACCCCATAAGAGGCTGAAGATTTGGTTTCATCTTGTTGCAAACAAAGCACTCCTTGGTATAGCTTACAACCTGAGTAAAAATCCTTCCAGTTCTATATATGGTGGATAATCTCCAGGTTTTTGATGTCCCATGGTTCCCTAGATTATCCCTGCATGATGCTTCTTAATTATCTCCAAGCGAAGTGGTCCTGTGGGAACCCACAAGCGTACCTAGAACCATACCATATTGTCCTTTACATGATACCCCTTTGTTATATCCTCTTGACTTAAAG
>JAKSZP010012841.1:0-14729 GCA_022478985.1 Massospora cicadina
TAATAAGATGAAAGGTAAAAAGTTACCTAGTTGAGAAATTATAAATGGGGTTGGGTTGATTGGGTTTGAATTTAGCACAAGTAAAATTTTATATCATTAGGATAATGCACCTCTTTATAAGGCTAAGCCACCTTGGAGGATGATCAAAAAACAGCTTAAAATTAAAGTCAACTTTATGACATAATATAAGTCCTATGTCTGGGGGGTATGTTCAAACTCCAGGCAAGTATGAGATCATAGCGTTATGAGCTTAAATTAATATAGGTGTGTATCATTTTTGCATAGGTTATCCAATAAAATCAACAGAATATATATTGAATTATTGTAGATGGCGATCAGTAGATTTATCATAAAGTTACAAATAAAATCAACTAGATCTAAATTGAATTATTGTAGATGGCGATCAGTAAATTTACTATAGATTGATCAATTAAATCAACCAAATAGTAACGTGAGGGAGTATAGATAGATATACAAAATTTTACTATATAGTTGACTGATAAATTTAACTAAATAGAAAATTAAATAAGGGGTTTTCTGCTCAATCTCACTTTTGAGCAAAAATTAATAAAGAGTTATTTTACCACCGCCTTTAGCCACTTCCATTTTCTAATTGATGCCCTCATATCCGCAGCTGGCTGCTCTAGTGTGTGGCAGCAGTGCTCCACCACCTAGCGTTTTCTGCCCTGTGGGAAAATGCGTTTGGGTGGTCTCAAGTAGACTGCTGACTTATTCTGGCTGATTTATCCCACCATGGGACTTAGTGCATCACCTTGCGCGCATCCACCCTTCTTGCCCCCACCCTCTTGACCTTCATCATTCCAACATTCGTTTTTGCCTCCGTGTCAACTACAGGCATTTATTCCCATATGCTGACAAAGCAGTAATTGAGTTAGCCACTGCTGCCTTTGCACCAACTGGCTTTATAGATTTCCGCCCTTTTGTGAGCTATTTTTTTAGTACTAGATGGTCCCAACCTGAGGGGGGATTCATCGATGTCTTTTGTGAGCTATTTTGACATAGGCTTTCTAGATGGAGGAGGACACTGCTGCAGCGCTTTTGTTCCCATAAGTTACAAAAACAATCCCATTCCTACTATCTATACTGACCTCCATTTTAACACCACAAAGTAGTGTCATTTGACCATCTAGTACTAAAAAAAGTAGTGTCATTTGTGTCCCTCCCTTCCCACCTCCCACCCCAGATTTTGTATGAACAGTTGGTGGCAGGGATTATAGATTATATCGCTTACCTAACCTTGTCTTCACTGTTCCCTCTGGTGCAGAGCGCCCTGCTGCCCCTCCTGCCACTGACACCATAATCCCATACCACCCTGCAATAGCCCAACAAATTACCCCATGCTCATATCACAGTGGTGCCAAAGCATCTCTTTTGGGCTTGTGTCAATAATGGTTACCAAATTTGTCCCCTCTTTTTGAGTTCAACCATCCAAAAAACCTTCCCCCAAGCCACTTCCTCTGATGCAGCTTCTGAGCCCATTTCAGCGGATTCTGAATGGGCATTTTGTTGCCCTCTCCCACTCAACATTCTTGCACATTGGGCCAGAGTGGGAAAATGGCCCCCACCAATTCATATGACCACATTAACCCACCCAGTTTCACCCATGCAATTGGAGTCAGGATTTGACCACCATTCTACCTAAGCAACGCATTCAACTACTACCTACCCAAATTTTACATACACTATTCCTGTGAACCAGAATCTTTGGGACCTATTGGTCAAGGTTGATAAATCAGGTAAAATTATTCACAAAATGAGGAATCTGGTGAACCTCTCTGCCCAGATAAGTATAGATGGGCCAAATTTTTAATTCTAATTTAACAAATTTCTCTCACCCAAACGCTTCACTACTAAACTTAATGCCATCAATATCAAAGCGACAGCCAGCTTGCCCTAGCAGCAGTGGCCTCACCCCATTACCACAACCTTTGGAAAGCAGTGGCCCAATCAGTGGCTCAATTTCACAAAGGGCTGACCATACTTGTCTTCCCCCCAATTTCCCCAAAGCAGCACAGGAGGAAATAATAAAATTGAAAGATGATACCCAAAGACACTGTCTTGCTTGTTGCAAAATTAGCAGCATTAACCCATCTGCTAAAATAAAATGGCAAAATATCCATTTTGGCTCAGCTCCCAGTTGCCTGCATTCAAGCTGAATGTCATTTTGCAAAACTAGTTGAGGCTGTCTTTAAGCTTATATTAAAGAATAAAATCCATTTTTTACCACCATCCACCCCCACCATGCTGATGCCCCAATGTTCTGGTGCTTCGCTTTTGTCCACTACTTCAACCATTGTGATTCTATCATGAGCAACAAGCCTGTAGTAGAGCTGCCTGACCCCCCTCCCTCTCTGTTATGGTGGGTTAGCGGTATTTGTTCCCCACCTTGTTGGAGGTTTTGCTTTGTTTGTTGTTATTTAAGCACTAGTGGTGCCCAACCCAAAAAGGAGAAGCCGCTATGCATCTTTATTTGCAAATGGGCCAAACAACGGGATTATTAGAACTAAAATTTTCTAATATGGCACCTCAGCTAACAGCCTAGGAAGCCATATCAGAAGGGGAGAAAGCTTTGAGGAAACTTTTGTCAGGTGCTCACTTTAGCTGGCAGACCATGGCAGACAGCATTGGGGTGGGAGCATCAGCGACATGGGGCATAAGGAGTTATAGTTGTGGTTTTTCTTCAGTTATGAGGCCAGTGGTGTCCATTGCCTCAACGTAATGAGCAAGTTGATGCTCAGCAAAAGTGATGAGAGCAGGCACACAAGTAAATGACTTGATGCACCAGCAGTTTTCAGGAAGTTAGGGTCAAAAAGAGAGTTTTTGCTGCATCAATGCAGGTGCAGCTCACACCAAAAGCCAGCTCCTCAATCTCATATTTTGCCTTTTCCTCAGAATCATGAGGAAAAATGGGGATTGGAATACCCTAACCAGGGGTTCCATTGCCCCATGGAGTTGCTGGTGGAGTAGGGTGTTGGCAAGAGCTGCAGCGCTGCAGCGGCCCTAACTGCCATTTTATTTATTTTTTATATTTAGGAAAACCGTTTTTAGGACAAAAATGGTGGGACTGTGATTTGGGAGGATTGACAAAAACTCCTCCAATGCAAAACCTGGTTTAACATTATATGACCAGTCTTTTTTGTCAATCCATTTGAGAGCCTTAGAAGGATTTGACTCAGCTAATGCTGTCCCAGCCACTGGAGTTGTAAAATTGGCCACACCTGATTGGCTGCAAACTGTCAACCATGGCAGCTCAGCTAGAACTGTTTCAGCCATTGGCTCATGATGGCATAAAGTGACCAAATTTTTATAAATTTTAGAAATTTTAATTTGCTGCAACTTTGGAAGCCATGCCAGAATTTGCTGAGGTTAAGGCAGGAGAATTGAGCCCCACTCAAAAAATCTGGGCATGGTAGCAGCCGAGCCAACATCAGAGGAGGGAGCAGTGGAAGCGGTGGAGATGGAAGCTGTGCTTTGTTTGTTGATTTTTTTGTTCAGTTCTTTT
Organism: Massospora cicadina; assembly: GCA_022478985.1. Taxonomy (NCBI): domain Eukaryota; kingdom Fungi; phylum Entomophthoromycota; class Entomophthoromycetes; order Entomophthorales; family Entomophthoraceae; genus Massospora; species Massospora cicadina. The sequence continues at coordinate 3,524 of JAKSZP010012841.1, forward strand.
GCTCAATAAGTATTGTTAACATCTGTTCTCTGGTTGCATACTTCAAATAAATTTAAATTTTAAATTTAAATATAAAATTTAAATTAAAAACTAAATAATTTAAAATGACAACTTTATACCTGAAACTTTGTATTAATCAAGTCAACTGAGCAATTATATATAATATAGATTAATTGTCACTGTTTCCCCTGGTGCAGAGCGCCTTGCTGCCCCTTGTGCCACTGCCACCATAATCCTATACCACCCTGCAATAGCCCAACAAATTACCCCATGCTCATATCACAGTGGTGCCAGAGCATCTCTTTTGGGCTTGTGTCAATAATGGTTACCAAATTTGTCCCCTCTTTTTGAGTTCAACCATCCAAAAAACCTTCCCCCAAGCCACTTCCTCTGATGCAGCTTCTGAGCCCATTTCAGCGGATTCTGAATGGGCATTTTGTTGCCCTCTCCCACTCAACATTCTTGCACATTGGGCCAGAGTGGAAATTGGCCCCCACCAATTCATCCGACCACATTAACCCACCCAGTTTCACCCACACAATCAAAGTCAGGCTTGGACCACCATTCAAACCTAGATAACTCATTCAACTACTACCCACCCAATTTCTACATCCACTATTCTCATGAACCAGAATCTTTGGGATTTATTGGCTAAGGTTGATAAATCAGTTAAAGTTATTCACAAAATGAGGAATCTGGTGAACCTTTCTGCCCAGATGATTATGGATAGGCTAATTTTATAAATCTGATTTTGCCAAATTCATATCACCCAAACGCTTCACTCCTAAACCCAATAACATCCCCCACCAAATTGACCACCACTCACCTTAGCAGCGGTGGCCTCAAACCATTACCACAACCTTTGGAAAGCAGGTGCCCAATTAGTTTCTCAATTCCATGAAGGGCTGTCACAATTGACTTCCCCCCTGATTTCCCCCAAAGCAGCACAGGAGGAAATCAAAATTGAAAGATGATTCCCTAGACACTGCCTTGCTTATTGCAAGATTAGCAGCATTGACCCATCTGCTAAAATCAAATGACAAAATTTATCCAGTTTGGCTCAGCTCCCAGTTTCCCACCTTTAAGCTGAACGTCACGTTGCAAAATTAGTCAAGGCTGTCTTTTAAGCTTTTTTTGAGTAAGGTAACCAATATTCCAACCATATCCATCTCCACCACGCTTATGCCCCAACGCCCTGGCTCTTTGCTTTCGTCCACTACTTCAACTATTGTGATTCTGTCATGAGCAACAAGCCTGTAGAGGAGCTGCCTGACCCCCCTCCCTTTCTGTTATGGTAGGTTCGTGGTATTCCGTTCCCCACCTAGTTGGAGGTTTTACTTTGTTTGTTGTTTTGTTTGTTCAGTTCTTATGCTCAATGGGTATGGTAAAGTTTGTCCTCTGGTTGTATACTTCAAATAAAAGTTAATTTATAATTTTAAAAAATTAAAATAAAAGCTAAATAACTAAGAACTGACAACCTTATACCTGAAACAGTGTACTAATAAAGTCAACTGAACAATTATATATATTATAGATTAATTTCACTGTTCCCTCTGGTGCAGAGCGCCTTGCTGCACCTCATACCACTGCCACCATAATATCATACTACCCTGCAAAAGCCTACCAAATTTACCCATGCTCATATCACAGTGGTGCCAGAGCATTTCTTTTGGGCTTGTGTGATAATGTCACAAAATTTGTCCCCTCTATTTTGGGTTCAACCATTTAAAAAACTTTCCCTCAAGCCACTTCCTTAGATGCAGCTTCTGAGCCTATTTTAGCGGATTATGAATGGGAATTCTAATTTTTACACCCACTATTCTCATTAACCAGAATCTTTGGGACCTATTGTCCAAGGTTGATAAATCAGGTAAAATTATTCACAAAATGAGGAATCTGGTGAACCTCTCTGCCCAGATGTTTATGAATGGGCTAAATTATAATTCTGATTTTGACAAATTTTTCCCACCCAAACGCTTCACTTCTAAACTTAATGCCACCAATATCAAAGTGACCACCAGCTTGCCCTAGCAGCAGTGGCCTCACCCCATTTCCCAGACCTCTGCAAAGAAGTGGCCCAATCAGTGGCTCAGTTTCACAAAGGGCTGATCACACTTGTCTCCACCCAGATTTCCCCCAAAGCAGCACATGATGTAATCACCAAATTGGATGATGGTACCAAAGATGCTACCACGCACGTTGCAAAACTAGCAGAATCTGACCCATCCGCTAAAGTCTCCCACTAAATTAATACCAATTTAGACCAACTCATCATTTTTACCTTCAAGCTGAACATCATCTGGTGGAATTAATTGAAGCTGCCTTCCAAGATGATCTTGAAGAAAAATCCATTTTTCACCACCATCCACCACAACCATGCTGATGCCCCAACACCCTGGCTCTCCACTTTTTCTGCTTCTATATCCATAATGATTCTTGATTGAACGATATGCTTGTAGAAGAGGTGCTGGCCCCCCTCACCCTCTGCTAGGTTAGTGATAATCTGCTCCCTGCATGGTTGGAGGTTTTGCTTTATTTTTTGTTCCATTTGTTTGTTCATAGAATATTTATGTTAAGTTTATCTGAGATTGGTAGTTAGTCTAGGGGTAGGTGTTGAAATAAAAATACATTTATAATGGTTTATCTATAAGATGATTTCCTAAACCACCATAACTAAAATGCTACCTAATTTAATATAAATTAAAATAAACTTGAATCTACCAGCTACTTGCCTGCTGTCATACACAGTTTTATTCTAATCCAACCATTACTAAAGTAATCTAACCATCTCAGGTATTATTATTTAAAAGTTAGATGGTAAATCACAATGATAGTATCCTATGATAACAGTAGATAAAGTGTTAAAGTTTCCAACAACCTTTAGCCATAAGGTATATATGTTGCACTCAAGTTTTTTACCATGAGATAAAACTTGAACCGTTTTTACCTGGGGGTTATGGTTGGCAAATTTAAATGAAGGTGCGTCTAATTGCCTGAGGTCAGCGGTGAAGGATCAAAGCTCGGTTAATAAACCAATCACCATACCGATACTGACCTTTAACTGGGAAAGTTTATTGGTTCCAATTGGTTACACCATCAAAATGGCGTACGGCTTACCGATCATCCTTGATTACGGCTTACCGATCATCCTTGATTACGGCTTACCGATCATCCTTGATTACGGCTTACCGATCATCCTTGATTACGGCTTACCGATCATCATTAATTCGTGAGGTTCTAAATTTGAAGGTCACTAGATGGCTGATTCGTTTATCAGTCGAAAGATTTAAATTCGGGGATCGAGGTTTAAACAAACGTTCGAATGGAAGTTTAAACGAAGCTTGGCTGATGACGTTCCGATACCCCAAAGTGAGAAGGGATGGGTATGATGTACGTACGTATGAGAAAAGTGGGGGGATATATCCGAGTTGAGGATCGTCATGCTAAAGGTAGTGATCATAATGAGATAAAACAGGTTGGACTGTGAGCTAAGTGAGGCGTAAATGTTTCAAGTGGTATGTAAGAGGGTCAAGGGTTAGATCATATAAATTAACATTTTGGGGGTTAAGATAATTAATGGATGAAGATAAGGTGAGGGGACGAGGGTCAAGTTTGATGGGCGGCCGCAAGTTTAACCGATTTACCGAAACTGAGGTGGACGAAACTGAGGTGGACGAAACTGAGGTGGACGTTACAAATTTCGCCACCGCGGCTTCACGCGGTTTGTTTTTTGTGCCGGCCGGGCGTTTCGCCCACCAAACCAGCACCGCTCCGAACGAGCGGGTTATTTCGCATACGTTAAGTGATGTGACCCCAAACCAACCCTCACTTGTACACCAACCTTCTAAAGAGGTTTATAACAACGGTTCCCACCCGCAAGTTAAACGGGAACCCGGGATGGATAATTTGGATGAAGCCAACCGAACTATTGAACCGGTACCTCCCCCCGAGCTGAGCGTACCGGGACCCCCAAATAACCTTAAACTTGGCACCAGCTCTTTGGGATCTCAAGTTCAAACCCTCAATAGCTTAACCGACCAGCTAGCCGATAAGATTTATCCCGAGGGTGACGGTAACGTTTCAAGTTCCCCTTTAGCCCAGGGTTTGCCTGACCCGGATAACCGCCCCCTGGAACCTTTGGTCAGGGCCTACCCGGCTGAAAATGGTATCCCGCTGGGAAACTTTAACCCATCCCAGGTTGGCATTGACCCAATTAAAGTGGGAAGGGAGGGGGCGTCAGCCAGCCATAACGGTTCGATGGAGGACCCGCCTACCCTTGGAACCTTACCCGTGACTACCCATCCGCCGCCCTTGGAGCCGCGCCAACCGAAAGACCAAGCGGAGGGTTTGAAGCTTGATGCCCCAATGGAAGGGACTCAGGCCGTAGAATCTCCATCCGAGACAACCTCTTCAAAAAGTAGCGACGCGATCCAGCCGAAGGAGGTGGACGAGATGCTTGACTTTAATCCGCCTCAACCGCGGCTCAGATCGAAACTCCTGGCGGCTGAGAAACCCATCGCCCCATCGAGTACTCCTAAAGTCGAATCCAAGGCTGCCCTAACCAACGACAAAAGCTCGAGTTCTCCCACCGCCGAGGCCCCCCCCATAATGACAAAAGCATGCCCATCGCCACGCCCCCCGTTACGCCGGCTACCGACGCTCCCCCACCCATCTTCGACCCCCGCCAGCTGAGCCCCAGCGCCCTAGACAACGTGGGCCCTACCGAGGAGGAGGCTGAGCAGAGTGTCCCCAACGATGACCGAAAGTCTTTGGAGTCCGAAGTGGTGGAGGATAAAACCTCCAACGCCGCCGTAACAAAGAAAAAGCCCTCTAAGGCGCCGATCGCCCACACCATCCAGATTTACCCCAAAGGGTTGGAGGCGAGGGTCAACGCGCGGATAGCCTGTACCGTGGTGGGGTGCGGGCTCGCGTGTTTCCTCATAGGGCTCCTTGGCGGCAGCGTCGCCTGGCCGGGACTCGTACTGGCATGCGGGGTTTGGGCTCTCTTGGACAAGGCTCGGATCGACCGCGAGGCCATCGACCACCAGTTGGCTCGGGGCGTTGCGCTGGGAAGGATGGTGTCCACATCGGAGGAGGGGGAATCTGCAGAGTGGCTCAACCAATGCATAGATCATATTTGGCGCACCCTGGACCCGACGCTGTTGAACGCGCTGATCGACGTGGTGGAGGACAGCCTCAACGCCGCCCTGCCCTCAGTGGTTCAGGCGGCCCACGTTCAGGATCTGGAGCTGGGGACGCAGGCGCCTCGCATCACTAGCATCAGCTGGTTTCCGCGCACCACCAGCGACCCATCCGACGAGCTGTTTGGCGAGATCTCTTTCGATCTCCACGCCTACCCCTCATCCACCCGGCCCAAACTATCGCCCCCTCACATTTTGATCCACCTGTTGGTGGGCATCAAGGGGGTCGCCGCAACCACGTTACCCGTCAAGGCGCAGCTCCTCGGGTTGGGAGGGAAGGCTCGCTTCCGCATCCGCACCATGTCCAAGGGCCCCTTCCTCAAACACCTGGACTTTGCCTTCACGCGCCTTCCGAGGTTTGACACCGCCGTTTACCCGCTCGGGTCGCTCAACCTCATGGGTTTGCCCGTCCTCTCGCATTACGTCAAGGCGAGTATCGACCTGGCGCTGCAGGCGTTTGTGGAGCCCCGCTTCTTCCCCATGGACCTGGAAGCTCTCCTCTCGGGCGACGACCAGCGCCACGACACCGATGCCGTTGGCGTGCTGCGCATCCAGCTGAGGGGGGCGGTGGGCTTGAAGCGGGCCGACCTAAGCGGGGACAATGACGCCTACGCCACCTGCTCCATCGAGCACGGCAAGGTCCTCAGCGCCACACGCATCATCACCAGCAGCCACCCGCGCTGGGATGAGACCCACTTTGTCCCCATCACCCGCACGGCGTTGGATAACGACCTTGACCTGATGCTTCGGGTGTTTGACTCGGACCGGCTGGATCGGGACGACCTGCTGGGCGAGGTGCGCTTCCGGCTGCGCGATATCGTCGAACTGAAGGGCGGCACGGTGTTTGACGGCGACGCGGACCTCGGCGCGCAGCCCGACGCCCGAAAGCGTGGCTTCACCGGCGCGCTATCCTTGGCGATGGCGTATGGGCCGAAATTTGAGGAGCCGCCCTTGGCGAGCTATCCGGCGATGCTCGGGTGCCTCATCTACCAGGGCTCCAACCTCGAGATCGTTCAGGAGGGTTACGTCAACGGGGATACGCAGCTGCCCGACCCGTACGCCGTACTGTACGTTGACCACAAGCCCAGCTTCGTCACCCGTACCAAGCTCAACAACCCCGCCCCGTATTGGAATGCGGCGAGCGAGCACTTTGTGCGCGACTGGCGCAGCGCCACCGTTACGGTGGTCGTCAAAGCCCGCCTCGCGCACGAGCACGACCCGGTGGTGGGGGTGGCCAACGTCGAGGTTGGCAAACGCTTCCAAGGCTGGGCTGGCGGGAGGGGGCTCGAGCACACCCAGTGGTACCCGCTCGAGGGGGGGATCGGCTTCGGCCAGGTGAGGTTTGGATTCGTCGTCAAACCACTCGAGCTGAAGCTCCCCCCCGAGCTTACGGGGTCGGAGGTTGGAAGCTTGGTGGTGGACCAAATCGCCATCGCCCAAAACTTGAGCGTCCGAGACGCCTACATCCTCGCCCAACTCGAGACCTCCAACCTAAACCGGCGGACCGAACTACTTTCGGCTAACTTTGGGGATCGAACTGGATGGAAGGCTCAGCTCCTGTTCCCCGTAGAGGATCGCCACCAGAACTCGTTGGTCCTCTCTTTGAAGCAGAGGGCGCTCCTCGTCAGCGATAAGCTCCTGGGCCAATGTTCCCTACGCCTTAGCGAGCTGTTGGACGCCAAGGTGAGAACCTTGACCTTCGACCTGGCGTTGGGTAAGGGCTCGACAACGTCGGACGACCGCCACGCCAGCCCAACTGGTGACCAAGGTCTCACCCTGACGTGCCGTATCGGCTTCTTCCCCGGGTTCAGCTACGCCCACCGGGAACACTTTAAATCCCAACTTGTGGCGCTCGACCCCAAGTTGCTTATGGACCGATCGAACCTCGTATGGAACGCCCCAGGTGAGGCGGACGAGCCTCTGCGCGCCTTAACCGCCCACCCCGCCGATGGTTCCGCCAGCGATGCCGCCAGCCCCTCGGGTACCCATCCGACTCTTATTACCGGCCGCCCACCCGAAGATGGGGTGCTGGTCATCTCGACCCAGGCGACCTCGGACCAGGTGGCGAAGGTCCCGAAGTCGTCCGCGCTACGGTCGCTCAGGTGGGGCCGCGACAAGCTCCAGCAGAAGGTGGTGGACCTCACCTCGCGCACCAGACACCAGAACCGCCCCACCATCGACCACGAAGCTTAATTTTCTGCTTCGGTACCGTGGTTTGGTACCATGGTTGGTACCATGGTTGGTACCATGGCTTGATGATTTTCCCTGGACTATACTTGCTATGAACCCGGTTTGGTGCCGATTATCCCTGGACCATACCTAGCCATGAAACTGTTTTGAGGCTATTGCCCCAGTACCACCCCTAGCAATAAAACCCGAGCCGTACTCTTGGCTCCCCCTTAAGATCCTTTAACCTTCCGTCTGGGTTTGGGTAAGTTGCAAAACCTCGGGTGCTTTTGACTGAAGATCCCATCTGAACCTTTGGCTAGCTGTGGCTCAAGTGCCCTTTAACTCTTAAACCAGGGTATTCACCTAAGCGTATGGGATCAGCCCTAGCTCTAACCCACCGATCAACCCCTTTAAACTTCGTTAAAGTCAGGCGGATAAGCTAAGCCGGAGCCGAGGTGGCTTTAGATATGTGAAACCCGAAAACTTTAACCGGTACCAAAGGTTACAAGGCTCAACTATGGAATTTAAGCCGAGAAAGGTTGGCCACCCCGCCCCGCTATAAAATTTTTGGGTAGGTTAAGCTATCTGAATAGCTTACCGAAAGGTACAAACTTACGCTTATATCCTCTCAACTAAGCTTCCACACTTTATAGTTGGGGCTTTGGTGGGGTTTTTCATCTTTCGAGCGATGCGGGGTGGAAGTTGCGGGGATGGACCCATCCAAACTTAAAACTTTAGGCTGGTTTTTAAAAGCACCCCGCGGCTTTACGCCCAAGTGGGTTGGGATGCTACCTACCCAAGTTCGACGCGGTTCGTAAATTGACTTGAGCCAATATGTCTTATCCTGTAAAGGTCACTGACGATATGAAAATTTATTCCGCGGTAGTTTTGGAACCCCTGACCCAAATTACTTAGGGTTTAAATAAGTTGGACCGATCCGGGTTGAAGTGAAGGGTTCAAACCGTCACACTCACCGTCTGGAATACCAACCTCCACGGAGTGTACTGTTTCAGTATGGGGAGTAAGTCCACACCTTTTGACCTTTTAAATTAACCATGGGGGTTGGTTCGGCCCCCCAAACCGATTCAGGGAAGGGTCGCATCTATACTTTAAAAAATCCAACGTGTCACTTGCCCTATACCCTACCCAATTCGGGGTAAGTGTATCAATCCATGTTTTGACGTCCCGTTTAAAACCCGCGTGTGGTATGGGTATCTATTTCCTTAGGTTGATAAGTAATCCTTCAGCTGGCCCTGGAAACCTATCCTAAACCTGGTTATATCAAGCTTTACCCTTTCGAAGGGGATTTTGGTATGAGATATGGGGTGGGGATACAGCAGCGATAGCCCTCTGATATAAATGATCTATATCACTTGCTAAAAAGATTGGCTATTATTCTGGTACCATGGTGGTGGTTAGATTTGCAAGTTTACCCCCACATCCAGTCCCACTCCAGTACCAAAAGTTTACCATCCCATCGGTCTATCATATGAGGCAAGTTTACTGTAAGTCTGGGGGAGTACCCCTGTGCCCTAACCGTGCAGAATTCCCATCCCACACATAAAAGGGGGCGAGGGAGGTGGCTATCCCTCTAGTGACCCAGGGTAATTTGACCCATGTGGTAAACTAGAGGTAGGTGGTGTACTCCCTCAAAGTTGCCCCCTTTCCCCCTTACCTCACCACCCAAGAGTTGGTGCAGCAGGTTGGGGTGTGTAGAGGTGGCGGTGGTGAGAGGCTACCGCTTGGGGGCAAGTGCAGGGTATCACTCCCTAGTGATAGTTTCAGGTTCTGCTGAGGGGCCCAAAAATTTAAATTATTTGAAGGGTGGTGGAATTGTCATGGAAGCAGCTGATAAGAATTAGACTGGGCTCCCAGTCGGGGTGTGAGAGCACCCAGCGGAGAGCCCAGAATGCCAAGGGCACAGCGGTCCATGCAACTAGAAGAAGGGGGGATCTAGTGGGGATGTGAGGAAAGTAAATGTTTATAAATGTACTGAAGGCCCCCAAGGCAAGTCAGATGGTTGCAATGGGGGCAGCCACGAGTCTTGCGGGGGCAACACCCAAGGGTGGGAGAAGCAGGGAGGATGATGACTCCTCTAGGGTCTGCGGTTGCTGGCCTTTGGTTACTAGTAAGTGAGCCTGTGCACCTGGGAGGGGTGGCACAGGGCCCACCACATGGGCAGGGGTGCCATCAGAGGTGAAATGAACCTGCAACAAGTGTTAGAAGTGAGCCCCCCTTAGGTGGGGAGCTCCGAAGCCCCCAGGTGGGTGGTATTTTGGTGGATGAGCCAGGTGTGGGGACCAAACTTGCGGGCATTGGGGTGAGGCACCCTGAGGCTGCTCCAATGGGGGAGCGGCCTTGGGAATCCCAACGGCGAATCAAATGTATGAGTTCACATTAGACAGGTAAACAAAAATGGATGGAGAATTGACTCCATCATCAAAAATGAGGCAGTTTGCCGTGGATATGATCCACCACCGTGTGGCAGGGTCGAGCGACCAGATGACCCATTCAGCAATCATCAGGAGGATTATTTGGGTGGCGGCACGCTTTGCTGGATTGATCGGCAGAATTTTGAAGAAAGCAAACAGGTGAGTCCACAACAAGGCATTCAAGGTATTCAGCTTTATTTTAGTGCAAAGCGTGGGAAGAATAAAGAATGAACTGACAACTGCCATTGGCAGGTCAGTTGCCTTAAGTATTGAGAGAATTGCATAGTGGGGATGCTGAGGGATTGGGGTGATTGGAGATCAGCGATGGGGATTGGTTCGCTGGTGGGGGGTGGAGGGATGCCCAAAGTCTTGGCAAAAATCAAAAAAAAACTTTTGCAGATTTTCCCAAATTTTTGGGATCAGACCAGGTCGATGGTACCAATCTGGGCCTTGACCATTTGAGTCAGGCTGCTCACATGGTTCAGATTTCCCAGATTTGTTCCAGGGGGCTATGGCCTTGGTGCTCAGTCATCTGGAACCTGGTCTGAACTCTTGATTTGATCGTCTACACAATCTGACCTTCCCGGATCCATTCTGGGGAGTAGGGGCAACTAGTCTGAGTCACTTGCAACCTGGTTTGCAACCCAAATTGAGTTCTGATCTGATTTTTGGACCTGCCCAGTCCAGACTGGCCCCATTAGCCTGGAATTTGCAGACTGGGCTCCGGTACCAGCACTGCCTGTTTCTTCAAAATTTTGGTAAGTCCACTGGTGAGTGAGGGGTCCCAGGGGCCCACCCATGGCCCCTGGCCCGCATAATCTCCTGGCAGATCCCCTCTATTAATGTCAAGAGAGTATCTGTAACTCTCTCATTCCCCGCAAGGTGATGTGGGATGCAATCCACATTGCTAGGGAACTAGCTGTTAGAAGAATGGGAAGACAAGCACCTCGAGCAGTGCCCGTGAAAAAGGTACCCCAGGCAAGTGTATAAATAGCAACATAAAATACCAGGTAAGTAAGAAATAACACCGCTTGAGTGGACCCCAGAGGGGCATCCATAATCAAGTGTGGCTTGATGTCAGGGGTTTTGGGTGCCTCAATCTGGAGGGGACCTGGGCGGCCCACAGGTGCCCCTGGGATTTTGGTAAATTGTGAGATAAGGTAGTGGCCCACATGGTTGGAGACCTCCCCGAAGAGGTCCACCACCAGGGTTGCCCAAGGAACCATTGAAAAAAATGTAAAATAATGGGGTGTTTTTATTAAGAAAGTCGATCAACAAGGAGTGTTGATCACAAAAACCTATTTAAAATGAATCAGGGAAATTTGGGTTCTGCGGAAATGCGCCCAAGCCTTGACATTCCAATAAACAGATGCTTCCATCCGTTTTGGTAAAATACACCAAAAT
>JAKSZP010012842.1:0-14678 GCA_022478985.1 Massospora cicadina
TTGATGGCAATCCGCAGGGTTTTGATTACCCCCTATTATCTGGAATCAAATGGAATAGTGGAGCGTGTCAACAGAACCCTAGTGAACATAATCCATAAATTGGTAATTGATTGACCCTCAGAATGGAGTGCCCTTCTACCTACATCTGTTTTCGCGCATAATATCAGCTATCATTCGTCCACTGGTAGGGCCCTTTCCAACTGCTGTGTGGTCAACATCCAGCTCTGACCGCCTTGCTTTACTCGTGTGTAGATGACACTGTTGGTGTGACCCTCAGCGATATTTGAAGACTCTTATGGATACATTGATCAAGCTGCAAATGGAAGCCTACTCTACCAGTTTGGCCAAGAAGATTTGCAATCAGGCAGCCAATCAGAAGAGATGGAGCAGACTTCTGCTGTTCGCTGTAGGGGACCATGTCTTATTCCATGACCAGCACGGATTTGGGCGGAAAAACAAGCTCTCTAACATCTGAGCCAGGCCGTTCAAGATAATTGAGAAGACCAGCATGGATGTCTATACCATCAAGGAACCTGCGGGGGGTCAGATCATCAACCGAGTTCATGCTAAGTTCCTTTGAACATACAAACATTAAGAGCCTATATCCAGTCAAAGGGGGGAGGTAATGTTGTGAAGTTGATATTACTGGACAATATGCTAACCATACCAGCGGATTGTAGAGGGAATTGAGATGAGTCTTGAGATTGATGGAAAAGGAATACAAATAAAAGTTGATTGAAATGTCAACCATTTGGTGAATCAAGGGGAATTATGCCGAGGTTTGTTATAAATGAGAGCTTATAGAAAAGGGAAGACGAATAGAAGACTACCAAGCCAAGGCTGCATCCTAGTAGAATTAATAAAGATTGAATAAGGGGCGATAGCTCTATATATAGTTTATCAAGCTTTATTAGAATTGGCGATTTTCATATCATCCAATTTAGTTGCACAGTGGCTGATACCCTGTGCAAACTGACTCAGCAGAATCAATACTCTACACTGAGAATAACACACCCCATTTGGAACCACGAACTGCAACTCAGGGCTTCTCTGTAAACAGCCAAAACCTCTGTGAAATTATGGCAGAGGCATTCGGGGGAGAGATAGGAGGGCAACCTGGCAAACTGGACCACCAAAGTGACCTCATCTGGGAGCTGAGTTTGAATGGTGGGGAGAAATTTTTTTAAAAATTAATTGCAGCTTGGCTGCTGCTGCATCAGCTTCAGAATGAAAGCTGAGATAAAAGTACCCCTTAAGGGTGGATGTAAATATAGCTAGTATATTAAAAACTGCCGTGGCCATCTCAATAATGGCTGCGGTCATATATGGGAAGAGGTTCCCATATTTGACCCAGAGGCTGAAATGCAAATTGCTATGTGGGAGCACCAAAGGGCTCCAGAGCACCGCCTGGGAGCTAGTAAGGTGGTGGGCCAAGTCCCAAGGGGGGACATAACGCCCAATAGCATTAAAAGGGCTAGCAGACCCAGCCTAGGCGCACTTTGGAAGTGGCTGAAAGATGCCAGATGGTGTCACACCATCACCCTAAGTCAGGGCATCAGGCGTCAATTGCATCAACATTGGTAAGTTTAGCATAATTGGGCGGTCATTTTTTGTATTTTTTATAAAAAAATATGAATTTGGCTTCTATTTAGTTATTGAAGCAAAAGAAAGATGTACCTCTTTCTATTCATTTTATTTACTGAGGCAAGCCGACCAGGGGATAGACAATACTGAAACTGAAACTCCAAAATTAAACTGACTAAAAAATAAACATGAATTGACTGCCCTTTTCAGGCAGCGAGACACAAAAATTTGAGAAATAACCTACCAGGTGGCATAGCGGAAAACCGCTTATCCCATCATAGTGGAGGGGAAGGGGGGATTGGGTGGATCATCATTAGGCTCAGCATTGTAGAGGCTGATCAATGCTGTGAGTAAGGGGGTTGGAGCATCTGTGGGATGAGGGTTGAGGTGGAGTAGAAAGTTGTTGAGATTGACTATTTATGCCTGGATTAAAGCCTCTATGAGTTTGGCATTGTGGTGTTTGGCTTGGATATGGGTGTCAAAAAGTTGTTCTAGTTTCACAGTTTTGTTCTTGTGATGCATGTGAATGGGGAAAAATCTTCCAGTTCAGCGACATGCTTAACAGTGGTGGTGGCAGTTTTGTGAAGGCATTGGATTTCCTATTTTGTGGTGGGAGGAAAATTGAAGGGGAACAAGGAGGTGGTCAGCTCATTTTTAAATTCTGTGACCAATTTTGTACACAGTATGTGAGTATGGAGACTATTGGGATTACCACCACAACTGCGACAAGCTGGTGGTCACTTTGGAAAAAGGCTTTGGGTTTGCAGCCATATTAGTTGGTCATGGCCGGGGCATCAAAATCTGAATTCAGATTATGTGTTAAATCAAATGGTAGATTTGGTGGTTGGTCAATTTTACCCAATTTGTTTACTTCCTCTAATAATTTCCAGGGATTTTGATTGATTCAGGAAGATATCTGGATAGGCGATTTTGGTTTGGCAGGTTTTGGAGCGGGTGATTTTCTGGATTAAACAGTGGTCCAATCCTGCACCCAATTGGTTGGCATGGGTGTGAATTGTCCAACTTGGGTTTGAGGTGCTAGATTTTGCTTCTGATTTGAGTGCATGGCCTGTTGGATGGGGGCAGCCAAAATCCTCACTTAAACGCTGTTGGTGTGGCCTCATGTGCGGTGTTGTCCATGTTTGCAGGGTGTGACTTATATTGACATACCTTTTTGGTGTGGTCCAATTAATAGCAGAGGGGGAAAATTGTGCAACCGTTGTTAATGCATGCCCAAAAGAAATGGTCAGGTGTGGATGGGATATAGGCACGTGGTGGGATGTGCTGGGCCATGTTCAGCTGGTGGGGAATAATAGTGGCCATTGCCCGCGGTGCCACAAGACGTTCAACAACACTTGGGACAACAAATTGGAGTATAGGGTTTTTACCATAAGTGGACAACACTGACATCAACTACTCATACAGTGTTTGAGGGGGAAGGTGTGAGGGGAGGTTCACAATGGTTACCACAAGTGTGGTATCATCTGGGAGGAGTGTTTGGGTGGTTGTAATGGGGTTATTTTTATAAATAAATTGTGTATCTGCTGCAGCTGCTGCATCCTCTTCAGTGGAAAACCCATTATTAAAATAGCTCTTGTATAGGAAAAGTTGATAAACCCTGCTGGTGCAAAGGTGGCCGTTGCCATCTCAATTATTACTTTGTTGGCATACGGGAATAGACATTCATACTTGAAATGGAAGCAAAAGAGAATATTGGATTGAGGTAGGGCTAGGGGGTGGGGCGAGTTAGATGAACTCATGAAAGGTAAAATGCTAAGTCCATTGGGGGACATAGCAAACAGATATATTTGGCGAACTGCATGAGCCAGTCCGCATGTATTTGCCTGCTGGGCGGTAAACATTAGTGGGTGGAACACCGCTGCCCCATATTGGGCTGCTGGTGGTGGATCTGATGACATAAATTTGGAGATTAGTGCGGTGGGGCAGTGGTGGATTATTGACTTGTTTTTTCTAAAATTGCTCAAAATTGATGTCAAGTGGAAAGATCTCTTTCTATTCAAGGAAATAAAAATCTCCAGAATTATTGCTTTTATGTTGGTAAGTTACCCATACAAATTTTGGCAGTCAACTCTTCTATGGAAAGTCAAGCTTTGGCAGATAAAACTTTTTAAATGCATTAAACAGTCCCAAGATTGGCATTTGCAGAATCCTCCACTTGCTTTGCTGAAAATCCCTTCTGACAGTCTACTAGCTGTTAATTCCCAGTTTAGATCTAAATTAGTTTGAGTTGAGGTAGTTGTACATAAGGTTAAAGTCCTGGAGATAGTTGATACCTGTTCTCCAGTTAACTTTATAACCTCCTGATTTATCCAAAAGATAAAAAGGCTCTGGACTTGATCCATGATGCTGAATATGGACGGCAGGTAGTCAGTATAATAAGGCGATTGGAGCATATTCTGCCTTATTCCTTCAATTTGGGAAACTATTTATTATGGCCCCCACCATTGCACTAGAAAATGGTACTTTTAAGTTGCTTATTGGGATCCAATTGATGCAGGAATTCAATTTCATCATCAACCATAAGGAAAAGTACCTATCCCTACTAGGGTATTGGATTCCATTAATATTTGAATCCCCATCAAAAGTAAAGAAGCTCCCAAAAAATGATAAATGGCTTCTCAAATACCCCTCCTCATTTTTCAAGGTTGAATACCAAGTCTTAGAGGTAAAAACTAAGTTACCCCCAGAGGCTGTAGTTGCCAAAGAGGGGATCCCTCTGTATACCCCTCATCCTATTACAATACCCTCTGTCTCACAAGTTATTGTGGATATGGGCTTTCAGATTTTCACCCCTCCTGATCAAATTTTGGAGCTTAGTGGACACCCAAACCCTTCCATCAAGGAAGCATTGACCTTCCCGGGGATTTTGGATCCTGATTACAGGAATTCTATCTCAATTTTCTTAGGGAATTTAACCACTAAAATCCTCAAAGTCCCTCAGAATGCCCCTATTGCTTATGTAAACCTATGTCTTATTGTGAATATTGCCGTTGTGAGTTGTTTTTAATTGTTACAAGATTTAGGATTCGATCTCCTGTTTACCATAGCTCTGATTTAATTTAGAATTGGGGACAATATCACCACTAATGAACGCCAGCATGTCAAAAACCTCCTGGAGGAGTATGGCGATATTTTTTTCAGGACCAAGTGACTATTGGAAAATGTCTGGGGTAATTCATCAAATCAAGATGGAGGCTTACCCTCCATATAAATCTCGACCCTACCAAAATCCAAAGTGGAGGAGGGTCAAGTGGCCTTAGAGGTAAAACAGTTGAAGCCCGGGTTACTAGTGCCTTCTAAAAGTCCATGGGATTCCCCATTCTTATTAATTCAGAAGATGGATGGTGACCACCGTGTTATCATAGTTATTGCTGCCTCAACTCAATCACTTGCAAAGACAGCTATCCCTTGCCACATATAGATGACTCCTTATGCTTGATGTCTGGATTCACTATTTCTTGGCTATGGATCTTTCCTGTGGGTATTGTTAAGTAGATCTGTCCCCAGAAGATTGTGAAAAATGCGCGCTCATCACAAGTGAAGGATTATTCAAGCCCACTTGAATGATGCAAGGGTTGTGTAACGCTCCTGTTACCTTCCAACGCGCCATGGACGGATTAATAGGAGATTTAAAACGCTTCTGCATACTAGTTTATCTTGATAATAACGTTTTTTTTGAAAACTTTACTGAAGATCCATATCATCTCAGGCAAGTATTTTAGTGGTTATGGCAATTGTCATTAAAACTAAAGCCATCAAAATGCTCTTTCTTTCAGAGTGATATGGATTTTTTGAGTCATAAGGTCAGTAAAGCCAGAATATCTAAAATGGATGGCAAGGTCTTGGCCATTGCTTTGATGACCCCCTAAATCTCTATGAGATGTACAAGCTTTCCTAGGGATAGCGGATTATTATTGCCAATTTATCCTCACTTTGCAGACACCTCCGAGCCTCTGGTGTAGCTATTGAATAAAGGGGTACCCTTCCAATGAAAAAAGAGCAACAGCAGGATTTTGACCTGCCATGCGTCTCTCTCCCACTCTCCAGTACCTATTTACCCAACATTTGAAAAACCTTTTCTCTCTTTACTTATGCTAGCGATATTCCCATCAGAGATATACTATCTCAACATGATGAAAAATTAGTGGACCATTCCATCGCCTACTACAGCAGGACCTTATCTAAAGCTGAACGCAATTATACCATTACATAATATGAATGCTTAGAGTCCTTATGTCCATTAAGAACTTTTGACCTTATTTATATGTGAAATATTTCATTATTATTACCAAATCATACTTCTTATGATGGCTACAGCAAATGAAGGGCCCTGATGAGAGATTAGCCCGATGGGCGTTAAAACTTCAAAATTACGCCTTTTCTATTATCCACAATCTGGACCTATCCACCAAAATGCGGATTGCCTATCTCAGCAAATATTGACTTTAACAGACCCTTAAGAGGTCGTCTCTATGATCCCATAACCCAACTGCATTTATGAAAGGATGTATCCCTGACCCTTCAAAAGGAACTAGCTAGAAGATTGGCAAAATTTCCAAGTCAAAAACGGCCAATTATGCAAACTTGTGTTAAAAAAGTTCCTTATGTAAGACCTTCAGCTCATACTGATGTCATATTAGAGGGAAATTAAAAATCGGCCATGAGGGAATTTGGAAAACTTACCAGTGGTTCAAAACTCAGTGTTATTGGGGAGGAATGCTTGTTTTAATCCAGGATCTATTAGAGTCATGCCTGGTATGTAAAAGCCAAGCAGACCTAATCCCTGATTGCAACATCCAGTGATTCTCCCCTGTGAACCATTTCACACTATAAGAATTGATGTTGTGAGACCTCTCCCTTGAGCCTTTAATAGGCATCAGTTCCACTTACTAGCTGTGGACCATTTAACTAAGTGGATTAAAGCCGTATCACTACCATCAGCTTCAGAAAAAGCTACCGCATCAATTTTGTATAATTGTATTATCCCCTAACATGGGTGTCCTTATATCATTCTTTCTAATAACAGGCAAAAGTTTCCACTTAATGCTGGTGAAAGATTTAGCCAGCATGATGGGAACCACACAGGTATTCTCCACCCAAACCATCCTTCAACCAATGGAATGGTAGAGCAGATAAATGGTACTCTAACTACAACCCTTTGGAAAATGGCTATGACTGATCCCCTTCACTGACCCAATACTTGCCTAGTGCATTTCTGGCCTATAGGATTAGTTATCACCAAATAAGTAAGATGTCGCCATTCTAAGCGTTGTACGGCAGAGATCTTCATCTGCCTTCTAAAGCACAGGATATGCTTAATCAAGCCTCCCCAATGCCTCTGAAGTCACTATTGAAAGCATCGCAAATGGAATTATTAGACTTCAGGCCCTAGCTTCTGGAAAAATTGTCCGCTATAACCAATAGAGATTCTGCTTAATTTAATGATAAGCATGACTCTCTACACACTCAAACTGGCTTACCTAGTACTATCTACCATCACAGCCTGGAGGTTAGGACAACAAATTGGGCACAAACTGGTTTGTGCCTTACTGTGTCATATATAGATGGGGCAATGAACACTCAATTGTAGAGGTTGTTCATGGCACAATCATAAGCTGCGTACATTTTCGCTTTCTCCATCCGTTTCCTCCTTCACCAAGATCTAGAGGGGGTATTGTGAGGATTCCTACCTGAATGATAGATTCAGATGTTTCAGCTATAGGGAATCAATACTGATCTGACCATATAGCCCAAACTCCTGTTGGGAATAATTCCCAATGAAATTTGATGATTCTCAAAGTCAGGGATTGACCTCAACTTATGCAGTTGAATAATTCTCCCTTGAAGCTACCTAACCTCAGGGTTCAAACCCAATCCATGCAATAAGAACAACATGTTCAACAGAGATAATTAAGCTGCTACCAAATCCCTAATTTCTTTATGTTTATAAATCTAAGCTTGGACTGTTCATAATTACCTGAAACACCTCACCTATTTCCTATAACGATCAAGTTCATCTCGATCATTACATTCTGAATCAGATTTGATTTCCAAGTCTTAGTTGGATCACTTTTAAATTATTTTTGGTTCATTGATTTCAGGTGCTGGGTTGCGCCTTGCCCAAGTTGTAGATTAGGCTTGTGAAAACCTAATCAATGACTTGGGTGAGGCCCCTAAAGGGCTGCCTTTATAAGGAGCGCCTTCCTATTCCAAAGTTCACTTTGGAATTCTAAGTCATTTCCCCTAGCATTCCCTACCCGGAGAGCATCGCCACCAATGCTCCTCAGACGATCTATTGACGGCAGGGCCTTTCTATGTCCAGAATAAAAATAAAGGTCACTTTGGGGTTAGCATACCTTGCATACCTGTTGGTCTTTTTCCATGTTGAGGAGCTTTTTGAGTGGGTTAATTTTGAACCAACTCCCCCAGAGCACTTTGCATAACCAACCTGGATTAGGGGAGTGTTGGGTTTGTTGGGTACTGAGGGTACTGAGGGTACCTCTCCCAAAATGGTTGGCCAGTTTAGTTGCTTGTCGGTGTACCAAAAGAATATTTAAAAATAAAGCAGTCAGAACTTGGGATTTTCCAATTGTGACATTATTTCAAAGTCCATTGTGTGCTGCACGCTGCTGATACCCAGTTTGGCTGACCTCAGTGGTCACTTGGTCTCAGTTGTCAAGGAACCAGCACCGGTGGAAGCCAGTGACTGATGGCCAACCCTGGACTTGAAGTGAAAGTCAATTAATTTCCTGGTGGGGCCTCCCGCTCACCAGGTATTTCGGTGGCACCAAGGGGACCTATACCAGCAGGGCTCCCTCACCTTTGGATGGTCTGCCTGGAAAGGAGTTGGACGTCCATCTGCACTGCACTGTGCACCCCTCTCGCGCTTCTATTGGGGAAAGCGCCTTACTGGTTGGGATGGGAAGACCATTGCCAACAGGAGTCTGGGAGGGAGGCGCAACACAGCCAAGTGCTGGGTGTGCATCCTCAGGCCAGGTGGGCTGATTCCAGCAGCCCAGTCCTGATTCACTCTCGCCATTTGTGTTTCCTTGAGGGGCCTGGAGTGCAGCCTGGCTAATTTTCCTGGGGCTTGAGGTAACTCTCCCCAGGAAGCCCTTGTCATGGCGGCCTTCCACAAAGGGGCCCCTCTTTGTAGAGGGGCCCTCCTCTAAGCGGGGGTAATGTAACAATTAAGTTCGTCTCAATCGTTACATTCCAACTCAGATTCAGATTTTCTTAATCTGAATCAGATCTATTTTAAATTATTTTTAGTTTTGTCATTTCAGGCGCTGGAATGTGCCTTCCCGAGTTGTAGATTAGGCTTATGCAAGCCTAATCAATGACTTGGGTGAGGCTCCTGAAGGGCTGCCTTTATAAGGCGCGCCTGCCTATTCCAAAATTTACTTTGGAATTCTAAGTCATTTCCCCTAGCATTCCCTACCCTGGGGAGCATCGCCACCAATGCTCCCCAGACGAGCTATTGATGGCAGGGCCTTTCTATGCCCAGAATAAAAATAAAGGTCACTTTGGGGTTACATACCTTACATACCTGTTGGTCTCTTTCCCTGTTGAGGAGCTTTTTGAGTGGGCTAGTTTTGGATAAACTCCCCCAGAGGACTTTGATTAACCAACCAGGATTAGGGGAGTTTTGGGTTTGTTGGGTACTGAGGGTACCTCTCTCAAAATGGTTGGTCAGTTTAGTTGCTTGTCAGTGTACTAAAAGAATATTTAAACATATAGCAGTCAGAACTGGGTTTTTCAAATCGTGAGATTTCCCTTATAATGCTGCTATTAGTCTAATAAACTTTACTTTTTCCCTTTTTTTCAATTTTAAGAAAAAATTGTATTTTTACTAGATTTTCCTCGCCAGCACTAGTAGCTGGTATAAAGACTTCTTTGACCAAGAAGAATCAAAAGGTATTCATCCATCACCCTTGGGCTTCAGGTCACTTGGTCTCAAACAATTAAGGGATCGGTGGTATTGCTCCCCATGATCCCGAAAAGAGATGCTGGTTCCTGTCTAGGCGCAGTTCTCTGGGACTCAGGACTTACACTACCATATACTTTTTACTGGGAGATCCCCCCACTTGGAGCGTGGACTGTGGCATAGTTCTTGTGCTTCTCTAGGAGCTTGGTGGTAAGGATGGCGGTGATCTTCTGGGAGGATGGGGGCTGCAGGGTGGGGTGTGTAAAATGCTTCCTCCAGCTCCTTGCAATTTGCATAATCACATGCGCTCATCCAGACGTTTCTGTATGGAGGGTAGCCCTTCCAGGCGACCAGGTACTGGACAGATCAGCGAGACTTCTGAGTTGCAAGGATGGCCTCCACCTCCGCTCCTGGGAGTCCCCAAAAATATAGGTCACAGGTGGAGTTGGCCTTTCCATCTTAAAGGAGAACAGGAGAGAGGTTTGGAAGACTTTATGTTGCTTCCAGTGCTTGAGCAGTTTCAGGCGGTAGGCCCCATTACCCAGATCTTTTTCAGCCTCAAAAGGTTATGAGCATTTGGCAGCTAACTTCTGGGTGGGTGCTTTTAGGAGGACGTTCCGTTTGTCCAGCATGGCAAACGATCTGACCTCAATCTCATTTCTGGGAAGGCATTTCTTGTCAGAAAAATTCTTTTAGTCCTCTATAGCCTTTTCCAAGTGTTCGCAGACCAGCTTTTATTTCTGCTGATGAGATTTATGCAGTCCTC
The DNA here is from genome assembly GCA_022478985.1 of Massospora cicadina. Classification (NCBI taxonomy): domain Eukaryota; kingdom Fungi; phylum Entomophthoromycota; class Entomophthoromycetes; order Entomophthorales; family Entomophthoraceae; genus Massospora; species Massospora cicadina. The sequence goes on from JAKSZP010012842.1 coordinate 10,299, forward strand.
TACCTCTATACTGCTGAGATGAGCCAGGGTTTAACTTTTAAAGGGGTGGTTGTACCCCAGCGTGATTTTAAAGGATGAGAAACTGGTGGAAGAGTGTCTGGAATTGTTGTATGCAAACTGTGCCAGGAGAAGGTCCTTAGCTCAGATGTATTGTGAGATTGTTGCATAACAATGCAGGCACTGCTCTAGTATCTGGTTCACCCTCTCAGTCTGCCCATTGGACTTAGGATGGTAGGCAGTGGACCTTCAGGGATTAATGCCAAGAAGGGTCAACAGCTCATCCCAAACTGGTAAGTGAACTGGGACCCTCTATCACTCACTATCTCCTTAGAGAGGCCAAACATGGCAAACACGTGGATGACAAATAAGACCGCAGTCTCCACTGCTGTTATAGATGAAAGTCAGGGGATTAAAATAGCTAAATTGGTAAATTGGTCAACAACTATCATGATGGCATCATATCCACAAGAGAGTAGGAGTTTCACAATAAATTTAACTGAATCTGAAGTCCATGGGACCTCAGCCTGTTACAAGGAAGGTAGCAACACTTTCTTGCCTGAGAAATTTGACAACGCATAAACAGGTGATGCAAAAGGCAATCCAGGCAGGAATTTCCCTGGAGGACCAAGGCCGTTGTAGATTCACTTGATGAGTTTTGAGAACTTCTTGGTGCCAGGGTGACCTACCGCTGGGGGAACATGGTGTTTCTCAATGACCTGGGTGTGTAGAGAGGGGAAAACCAAACTTGGTCACAGAACAAAGTTTTCCCATCCCTTTAGGGTTATGAAGTGACCTCTTTTGGCGCTTGAACTTTAAATATTCATATAGCTCAACCCCTTCTGGGCAGCAAGTTTGGGTTTCAAGGATGCAGGAAAGTACAGGGGCATCTGAGGCTGTACCGCAAGGGCCACTATGGAAGGGTCCAAGGAGATTATCTGAGAGGGGGGTACTATTATGGTGAGCTCTAAGGGACCTCCCCACCTTCAGGTGACAAGGAGGGGTTTTGGCTTAGCATGCCTTGTAGGACATTCAGGAGACCTTTGATGAATTTGTACTTGAAGTGGAAACCTCAGAGATCCTGATAAGTGCAGGTTTAATAATGCCCCAGCATCTGAGGTTTGCAGTAGTAGATAAGGGCCTTGTGTTCCGTTTGGACATTAATTTCATGCTGGGCGCCCTGGGGGAGTATCTCAAGTGTGTAATAAAAAGCCACTGCCTCTAACTCCTTGTCATATAGTTAAGCTTCTCAATAAAAGCGATCTTGTGGGAGAAATAGTCCACAGGATGTTTATTCCTTAATGATCCTGTAACAGCACAGCACCTACCGCCACTAGGAGGCGTCGTAGGCTACCATAAAGGCGTGAGAGGTGTCTCCATGACGGAGTACTGGGGCCTTCAATTTGATCACTTTAATAGCATTGAAGGCCTTTTAACATTTAAAAGACCATTTGATGGGAACATTCTTCTTTTTGAGCGGGTGAAGTGGTGCCTCCAGCATAGCAAGGGCCGGAGAAAACTTCTTCAAGAAGGTTTTTATGCTTGGAAATTTTGAAGTTGTTTTTATGTAGCTGGGATGGGCCATGACTGGACTGCCTCTACCTTGCAGGGGAACTGCATAGCAATTTTTAAGACTAATTTGCCTAGAAAGGTCACCTCCTCCCGGAAGAATTTGCACTTGGAAGTCTTTATGAAGAGTCCTGCCTTGTGAAGGGCCGCCACCACAGCTTCCTGATCTTTGTGTGTTGTTCCAGGGTGGGGGAATGAATTTAGATATTGTCAATGTATGCGACGGCGCAATGAAAGTGCAGATCCATCACATCATCGATAAGCTTCTGGTAGGTTCCCAGGGCATTCTTCAACCTGAAGGGCATCATCCTAAACTGGAAGTATCCTCATCTGGTGTGGATGGTCATGAGTCACTCCCCCTTGCCACCCTCACCTGATTGAAGGCATTATTCAGATCCAGCTTAAAAACGATACAGGACTTACTGATAACCTGGGCAATAGGCAGCTCCAAAGGCAGGGGGTGCAGATCAGGGACCATAATGTTGTTCATGTGGATGTAGTCGACACAAGGGCACATGGAGCCATCTGACTTCCTGGAAAAAATTTGGGCGAGGCGATGGGGGAAGTTTTCTTGATGAGTCAACCCTTCTAACATATCGACTAGCCAAATCAGGGCCTTGTCCTCCTCCTTTGTGTATGGTTAGAGGGGCAGTTGATTTTGAAGGGGTCTACCATCTTTTGGAATGACAGGTCATATTCAGAGTGCAAAAAGCTTTGCTGCCAGAGACATATTAAAGGCTTCCTTGTATGGGGCGAGAAAGGAAGGGAAGTCTGGGGGGTCTGCTTGGATAGGGTCAGGGGGATAAATTGAGCTAAGTGAGGGGCCCAAGGAAAGCATTCAACAGCAAAAACTCTCTACTCAGCTTGTGATTTGTAAATAAAATGGAGTTTCTCTTCAGTTTGGTCCTAACCTGCTGATGACATCACCAGTCTACTCCCAAAATCACAGAATATAGCAGATCCTATACTGCTGAAAAATGGACACAATAACCCAAAGTCGTGAATTGAGAAGTGTATTTGGCATAAAATGCAGTAGCACTTCAGTGGCTCAGATGAGGCGCCTAGAATAGATGAAGCTTCCTTCATCACCAAATTTAAGGAATGCATACACTGGGTCAATGAAGTTGCCCACCGCTACAAAGTTAGGAAAGCTTGTATGGTGATCTCACTTAACTCTGAGCGTAAATTAAATGGAAACAGAAAATATGCCTGATCTAATAAAAAGAAGAGAAAGGGAGAGAGCAGCAGAGGCGTGAGCATAACCCATGATAAGGAGTGGGTGTTTGGGAGGCGTGGGTCTAATCTGCTCCTGTGGCGAAAGAGTCATTTCCTCCTCACCCCAGATGAGGAGGTGACAGTTCACAAGTACACTTTCTTCCCCCTGTGAAATTCTAAGAATCACTCACTTGATAATTAATATCCTGCAGCTTAATTGGGATGAAGTTCTGCCGAAAAAATTCATTTTTGCATTGGCTTATGGTATTTTCACCATTTGGAAACTCACTATGCATATCTGAATAGCCCCAACTCTTCTGGTCAATTTTGGGCATAATTTTCCCAATGTAATTGGGAACTTCTTCTGAGGCAGGGTTTAATACAAGCTGTGGAATTGACGCTTCCAGATTGTCAGCACTCTCAAAGAAAGTATTCTGAACCAAATCAGAAAAGAGAAAAAATTAAATATCTTTTTATTATATGATATTTATTTGATGGTCAGTCATTAGGCCAGGCGCTGGTATTTATACCTCTAGGGCATCTCCTGGCCATATTCAAGCACGCAATTTCAACAGATTATTTTCCACCTAAGTTCAGCCCTTAAACTGAGGTGATTATGACCTATTGTTAGGTTTTTTGGTGGCAAAATACTCTCAAAATTGGGAGTATTTCAGGGACAAAAATCACCAAAAGAACGTGCAAAATTATCCTAGGATTCCCTCAACTTGAGTTTCGTCATACTGCTGACAAAATACATCTTCTATGACATTTTGGAATTGGTTTCAGTAAAAGACGTTATCTAATTGGGACGTCAAAGGGTCTTGATAGCACTAGGTACTCCCATTTGGGCAAACCCATGTGCAAGTGCTATCATGCCAATTATGAGGATCATCATACAAATTTCACCCTAGGGCGGGAAATTGATTACATTATCATTCTTCTGATTGTCCATGGGACTTTTAAACGTTATCTTTGGGTCAGTAAAATGATTTTGTATACTGAATGTTTAATATTGTTTCTGATAATTGGGCCTATTGCCAAGATTTGGTGCAGTAATAATTGGCCATAATGTGTGAGTGTATTCGGCTCAAGCTTTTTAATACAGTTCTTGATCAAATTGACATTGAGGTATTTTTCCCAAGCTGTGTATTTGAAATAGGCTTTGAGGTGAGAATTAGGGTATTAGCTGTAGCATTGGGAGGATAATCGGCCCAATCTGATGTTTGCAAAGGTTTATTTTTGAGTCAACCACCAGAATCTGCTATTTCCCCCCTCTTGACTCAAACATAAGCCCTAAGATTCCTAATTAACTTTGTTAGTCTGTTATCATCGGCCCAAATGCCCAATGAGTATGGAGTTGGTTTTCTATTTGGTAACTTCGGTCCAAATGGCCATTGAGTCTGAAAATTGATGGCCCAAATACCCATCAAGTCTGAAATTGGATCCTCTCCTCAACCTCAAGTGCAAACTAAAATATTAATTATAATAAAACTATTGTATAAATATTTTTTGGCTTTGTTTTTTGGTTTTGGTTTTGGTTTTGTGTTTTTTTTGAATTTTTATTTTCTAGAACGCCCTCATTAAACCTCTTAGGAATTT
>JAKSZP010012843.1:0-14637 GCA_022478985.1 Massospora cicadina
AAAAAGTAAAGATGGACAACATTAATAACAAAAAAAAATCTTTGAAAAGCCATATCGGGAAAAAGGGGAAGAACGATGAATCAAAGGGCAAAAAACGCCCTGGGGGACCAAAAACAGTGCTAAGAAACCACAAACCCTGGCACTGTTGGGGTTTGTGGAATTTACAACTAAACAAAATGCATACTTCAAAACACTATTCTCAACTCCTCTCCCCCATAAAACATGGGCTCTGACTCTACTTAGGAATCAATTCTAACCTTGGGGGAGAAAATGGGAGAGGAAAAGGCCCTTTTCCCCAAGTGTAGAACCCATCTATACAATCCACCATAGCTAGATTGACAGGGTTTTTAAAACAAAGAAAATGCAGATGCCGCCGTGAGAGTCTGCATCAAAATTCCCTTTCCCCAAAGGGAAAACAATTTTTTCATACCATGCGCCCCAGATATAACATAGTGAAGACTTTTCAACCCATTTGACTCGTCTCAACCAATCTCCCTTGTAGGGTAGTTAGAGGAGCTCCACGCTGGACTTAGCAGCTATGGTGAGATCAAACAATTTGTGTTATAGCATTCTGTTTGATGCTATACCTGTGCAGGTAAAGTAGCGTGATCAACCTTCTTCTCTTGAGGTAAAATAAAGATTATATAAAGATCCTAAGCACAGCGGAATTTCACCTCCCTGATGAGGTGTTTTAAGGTGTTCTGCATCACACTGAAAGCACACTGCCAATTTGTAACTAATGCAGCGCCTTGAGGAACAAGACACTTTTGCCCCTGAAGGTGGGCCTAATGGACCAAACATCTTGATGACACTTTTGGATGAAGATAGCGAAGACATTGACAAAATCATTGACACCAACCACACCTTCCTTTAAGGGGAGGACGGGAAGTACATTATCATAGACCCATTCTCACCTAAAGTGTGCAAAATGTCACAGAAGGCCTCAAATGGGTTGCAGCCATGGTAGCGTCTCTTCTATACTCCTCCATCACCCTGGCCAAATCTAGGAAGACATGGAGGAAATTGCCTGAGCCAACCAATTAGATCAGACGACCCAGGACAATACAATTTTCAAAAATTCGACTGAAACACCAAGTGACACCAATAAATAAAATTTTATTCAGATAATTTAGCTCCACCGTTGGTTCACAGTTGAAACATGCACACACAGCTGCAAACCCTCCAACCATGGAGAGCACCCAGCTCACCACAATGGGTCACCATGAGACATGATCTGAAGAGACCAACTCCAAACTCACTCAATGGTAAGACCCACGCAAACCCAGCAAAGGGAAAATGTTCAAAATACCACACAAGTGGGACTGGTACAGCACCCTGAGTCAATAAAGAGAATGTTGCAAAGGAATAGGACCAGATGACCCTCCCAATAGCTCCCAAGCGCCGCGGGCTTTCTCAGTGTCCAAAGGACGTTAAACATTGCGGAGCCAGGGCTCAATCATCCAACCATAAACTGGACTTCATGCGGAAACCACATATAGATATCTTTGCCATCTGTTAATTCTAGGCGTCTAGGATTAATTCTACTGAGTCAGTTTGCATGTATTAGCCACTGAGCAACCAGATTGGACAATATGAGGATCGCTGACTTCCAAAATAAAAACTTGACAAACTATATATGGAGCTATCGCCACTTATTTTAACCTTTATTTAATATAAATCTCAGACTTACCTGCAATCACTTAATCACCAGAAAAGACCTTTTGTCAGTCCTCCATGTGTCTCTTTATATCTCAGTTCCCCAAGCCATATGCATCTTTGGCTTGGTAATTTTCTATTCATCTTCCCTTTAAAAATACTCTCATTTGTATCAAATCTCGGCATAATTCCCCTCAGTTTGCCAAATAGTCATCATTTTGATCAATTATAATTTGTATACCCTTTCTATAAATCTCAAGACTCATCATAATTTCTCCTTCAATCCACCTTATGGGTAGCATATCATCCAGTCATATCAACTTCCTGACATTACCCCCCCTTTGGCTGGATGATATGCTCTTACCAGTTATATGTTAGAGGAACTTCGTGTGAAATTTGTTGATAATCTGACTCCTGCAGGTTCCTTGACTTTGTATACATCCATGCCAGTCTTCTTGATTATCTCGAATGGCCCTGCCTAGATGTTGGAGAGCTTGTTTTTTCGCCAAAATCCGTGCTAGTCTTCCGAATAAAACATGGTCCCTCACTGAAAACTGTGAAGTCTGCTCTGTCTCTTCTGATCGGCTACCTGATCATGAATCTTCTTGGCCAAACTGGTGGAGTAGGCTTCCATTTTCAGCTTGATCAATTTATCCATAAGAGTCTTCAAATGCGGGGATCCACACCCCTAGTATCCTCTACACACAAATAAAGCAAGGCAGGCTGAGCCGGATGTTGACCATACAGCAGTTGAAATGGGCTCTTACCATTGGATGAATGATAGTTGATATTATACGTGATACAGCGGTAGGTAGAAGGGCACTCCATTCTGAGGGCCAATCCTTTACCAATTTGCGGAGTATGTTCACTAGGGTTCCGTCGACCCGCTTCACCATCCTATTTGGTTCCAGATGATATGGGGTAGTCAAAACCCCGCAAATTGCCATCAACTCGTTCAACTTTGGCAGGATATGCAAAGTGAAGCTGGTTCCATTATCCATCAGAATGAACTGTGGGAAGCCATGTCACTGTATAACACACTCCATAATAATCTTGCCAGTGGTGACCGCGCCCAAGTCGCTAATAGCCCTGGCCTTTACCCATCAGGTCAAATGATCAATGGCAACGATTATATACTTGTGTCAATTGGCACTAGTTGGAAGAGGTCCCACTACATCAATGGAAACAGTGTGCCAGGTGAACCGGTGTTTAATCAGCTGTTATGTGGTCTTCTTGTGGAATGGTTTTTCCACTTGACACTAATGGCAACAACTAAACGTTTCCAATATGTCATAATGCATGCTCTCCCAGTAGTATTGGGGTCACAAAAATCCAGCGATTTCCACAATCCTTTATGTCCTACAGCCCAATGAGAATCCATAATAATCGAGGGCCTAGTCAAGGGTTTAGGGAAAATCAGCGTCAAGTCTCTGATATGCTTATATAGTTCTTCCCAGCATATGAAAGTATCCTCCCTGATTCCATCTAATACCTTGATCACCTGCGGAGGCTCATCCTAATATTTGTTCTCCACCATCTTCATACATTATGTCAGCTAAATCCACCATGATAGCGACCATTGGCAGCTGAGAAAGACATTCTGCGTTTTGATGTTTTACTCATGGACAGTGTATAATTTCAAAATCATACGCTTGGAGCTTCAGTGCCCAACGTGCAAGCTGTACTTCTGGTTCACGCAGATTCTGTAGCCATCGCAAGGAAGCGTGATCCAAACTACTTGGAATCATACCCCATGCAAATAACCCAAAACTATTTGTAATTGTAGATCACCATAAACACTCCTGCTCAGTTAAGGTGTAGTTTCTTTTGTGACAGTTCAAGCTTTGACTACAGAATGCAACAGGATGCTCCGCGCCGTCATTGTTCTTCTGGGATAATACTGCCATTATAGTGGCGAGGGATGCATCCATTTTTACTATGAACTGTTTGTCAAAGTGGGGATATTGCAAAAATGGGTGCGCTTGCTAACGCAGTTTACAACACATTGAAAGCGTTCTGGCATCATTCTGTCCATTTGAAGTAAGTGTTTTTTTCTTTAGAAACTTGAAAAGTGGGGCCCCAATGCAACTGAAATTTGGGAATGAACCGTCAGTAATACCCCAACCATCCCCAGAAACACCTGAATGTCCCACTTATTCCCTGGGCGAGTCATCTTGCTTATTGCTTCCACTTTAGCTGGCTGCAGTTTAAGCCCATTTGAATCCACGACAAACCAAGGTATTCCAATTGTTCTTTAAAGAAATGGCACTTCTGAGGCTTAATTTTATATTAGCGGCAGCGAGGCACTGAAACCCTTGTTCCAAGCGGCAAGGTGCTCTGTAAACGTCTGTGAGAACACATTGATATCATTGAGGTAAACTAGGACGCAGGACAGCTATAAATCACCTAAAACTGTATTCATGGCATGCTGGAACGTAGCTGGGGCGTTACACAACCTTTGTGTCATGCGAGTCAGCTGGAACAACCCTCTCAACGTGATGTTTGCACATTTCTCCCATTCCACTAATGGTAATTTGATCTGCCAGTACCCCGAGATCAGATCCATGGCAGAAAAATAATTTGCCCCACCCAATTGGTCCAACGCGTCATCAATCTGCAGAAGAGGTTAGGAATCCTTCTTCATTACGTTATTGAGTTTACAATAGTCAATAACCACTCAATTTATAACCATCCTTTTTCTTTAAATGAGCACAGGTGATACCCATGGACTGTTTGATGGCTCTAGCATTCCTTGAATGATAGGTTTATCCACCTCGTTTGAGACAACCTCTTCCGCTGCTTTTAAACATCTAATAGGTCATGATCAAATGGGAGGGTTATCCCCCATATCTATCGATGTACCACCCCTTGAGCGCACACCAAATCATGATTGTCATGTGCAAAAATATCCTGATACTTTTCAAATAATTCCATAGCCTTATCTTGCTGTTCCGCAAATAATCCAGTGAGTGCTTCCCATGGAACCATGGTCAGTATGCTGAACGATGAGCTTGCCAGTAGTCCAAGATCCTTTTATTAGCCAAAATTAGAATATGTCGAACTTCCTCTATAGGTACTAAGTGTAGGTAAGCCACCACTTGGTGCCGCCAGATTGTTATTGCCTTCTTCTGTAAGTTCCTTTAGCAGCACTTTCACCTCCCCATTCCCAGGTAGCAGTAACCCTGGAGCCACATGTGGTTCAAGCCGTGAGTGCTGGTGAGGCGCCATAATTTCTCCATAAAGCCCTTTAGGGACATTGATTTCAAGCCCATTCCCTACTATGCACTGGTGTCAGATGGTAGGCTCAAAGCGCTTGTTGTCTGAAGTGGGATCCCTTTGTACTTGTATATCTGGTTGGGGAGGGTCCTGGTCCGCTAACTCAGTCATCAATAATGAACAGGAATCACTCCGTTGCTGTACACTAGATTGATTTGACTAGAGCGGACTGGATCTATTGAAATTCCACAAGAGGAAAAATATATAGGGATCTGTTGCCTTAAATAGTAAGAGTTTCCTCCGCCATATTAAATCACAACACCAAATTTCCTCATTAAAGCCACGCCAATTAACATATCATATTTGTTATTTGGCAAAACCACCGCCAGAGCAGATGCCTGGACTGACCCAAATCTTAAAGGCAACATGCTATATGCTCTTTTAGACACAGTGCTATGTGTTCCCGCAGTCCCATATACTACTTGATGGTCCACATCTGGTTTCAACATAAGTTTAGCCACCAACTGGGTGGAGACTATTTTCACTGGTGCTCCCATGTCTTTGATAGCGCGGATTTTTGTGTTTTGAACAAAAATGTCACAGTAAGTACATTCTGAGTAAGAGGAACCATCAATGTTTATTACTTGTACGTCCAAGGACTTTGTGTTACTAAAAAGAGGAAATGTCCTTGCCGACCTGAGGATACTCACTAATTATTTTCTCCATTAGAATGGCTACATTAAACCCTATTAAAGAGGTGACGTTCATCGAGGGATCCGCGTTGCTGGTGCTGGTCTGTTCCAGGATAACCACGCATATGGCTTCTTCGTCCTGGCAGAACTTGGGGCTATGGGGTGAACTTCCCCTCTCAGAAGCAGAAGCAGGGGTATCTAACAAAAGCTGTTGGTATGACAAATCATACAATTGAGGGTCGGATGTTTCCCAAAAGATGTTTGGGAATTTCTAGGGACAAGTGAATTGGACTTAGCAGAGGTAGAGCATCCCATCTCTACTCTGCTCAAGCTTTTCCTGCTCAATTTTTTCAGTTGTCGTTGCATACACTCGTGGTCTGCTAGAGCAATTACCTGCATAATGCCCTCTTTGTCTGCACTGGAAGCAAGTGTTCATAAAAGGTTCACATATATATCTTGTGGCGGGAGGACCAGGTTGGAAGTTACCAGTATGGTTCCAAGGTTGTGGATGAACTGGCAAAGCGTACATGGGTTGAAAGGGGTCCACTGACTCATATGAGGTACAAATACATTCCAACAGCTGATAACCCAAACACTGTGGCCTATATCCTGAAGAGTTTGGAGCGGAGACAGAACAGGTTTTTTGGGCTACATTTGGGGCGCTGATCATGGTAGAGAGCAATGTAAGGTGTTTATGATTTGGATAAGTCCAGCATCTCCATCCAACACGTGAGACATACCGTTATATAGTTCCCAATGTGGTTTGACAGCTGCCGTCATCACTATACCAACATCCTCAGTGGATAGAATGTTAGCTCCAAGTAGGACATGTGCTTCCGCCAAAAAAATGCCCAACAAATTCTAATAGGTTCTTGTTTCAGTGAAACTGTATAGTTATAAAGTCAGCTTTCCGTTGGGCCATCTTGGTAGCGCCCTCAAACAGCTGTAGAACAATCCCTTTAACTTCTTCATAAGATACTGAGCTATTTGGAAGATAGCAGGTAACTTGATCAGCGCTTTTCACATCTAAAGTGGACAGCAACAGTTTAGCTTTTTGTTGATCAGTAGCCCCTTCCACAGAAAATTCAAACGCTTAAAGTAACCATTTAGATTTATGTCATGGCTTAAAGAAGGTATTTTTTTATTTGAACGACTTCACTTTGCTCCAGGTTCTTGCCGTAAGGAGCAGGCAAATAGGTTTTGGAGTGACTATGGAAACCATCCCTTTGTGTGTCATCATACAGCTGGCTGGATGGACTCAAATCCATAGATAAAGGACTCAGAAGAAGTGGTGTCACGCGGGGGGTCCAACGTAACGCCTGAGGGATATTCATTTGCTGTTCCATAGCATTCTTCTCCCAGATCGCCACTAAATGCCCCACTTCCTCTGGCTCCAGCATGCCCCACAAAATGTTCGTTGATCAACTGCTCCACTTTAACCAAATAACATTTACACCGTCCATCCTGAAATTCTTGTTGCAGCATTTCATACTGATGTTGCAACACCCAGCGGAATCCCCTTCAACGTTCAGTTTTTGTTCCACGGCTTGTAATCATGAGATGACCTCTTTGATTATGTTTTGCAGTTGGGTTTGCTGCCAGCTAGCGCTACCCGCTTGTTGATTGGCATCATTTATTTAATTAATGAGGAGGCTTATTCCCATACCAATTCCTTGTTGGCCCATTAAAGGGTATCAAGGCGCCCTTGTGTGTGTCCGCATACTCTCTTGTCTCACCAGTTGGAAGATGGAAGGCTCGTTGGTGCTAAGCCTGACTAAAAACTTCCAGTTGTTTAACCCAACGAATAAGATGAAGATACTCAGGAGATGTTGACCAAAGGATAAGCGCGTTATCTGCCATTCGCTGGGTACTTAATTCAATGCAAAGTTGGGTTAATTCAGCTGATAAACATCCAACTTGGTCCGCCACTTGCTGTTCCATCAGTGTCATTTTTCCCCTAAGCTGGGCAATCATGGCTTCGAGAGCTTCCCCATTTGGCTAGATCCATCTTAAAGCGCTTGGTATTATTCCCCAACGTTGTTACATCCTGAATTCACTCTGCCAATAGGCCATGCTGATCCAGCAGTTCTATTTTTACTTGAGGTAATTCTAAATTTAACTGTGGTACCAAAAGGTCCAATTGATTGTAAACATCCCTCATGCAATGGTCCATCTGTACCAGCGCCCCTTGTACCTCTGAAAATGAATGATCAAGGTGGTTGAGCAGGAGTCAAGTATTGTTTTGTTGTGTTCAAGCGAAATGTAATACATCTCCAATTTCTATATTGTGGCAAGCCAATACATGAAGTAGCTGACGAATTGACAGTTGCACATAAGTGACCAGATATTCCCCAATTCCGTGGGTATCAATGCAGCGAGCAAGCTCATTGTAGTTGCATCAAATAAGACAAGTATATGGTGTACCTATTTTCTTGGTCTTATTGGTTATAGAATAAAATCAGGGCGTTTTCCCTGCCTCATCTTTGTATAGGCGATATTATTGCACAAAAGCCACTCTATAATATTTTGCAACTGCGAGGAGTCACATCTGTGGAGCATCCTTGTTGGTCGGTCATCAGATAAGGTAAATTCTTTAATTGCAAATTGATCATAACTTCATCATCCCCTGGGTCAGTCACAGTAAATAATGTCAGTTCATTGTTGAGGGCCTCTCATGCTTCTTCATCATAACTCGCATGGAACCCAATCAAATTATGTCAGAACAAATGAGGGCTCGTCATTGTATCTTATTGTTGAATGACTACAGTTGACCAATGGCCCCCTGTAGTGAGCACCACTGTTAATTCTAGGCGTCTAGGCTTTATTCTGCCGAGTCAGTTTGCACAGGGTATTAGCCACTGAGCAACCAAATTGGACAATATGAGGATCGCTGACTTCCAAAATAAAACTTGATAAACTATATATGGAGCTATCGCCACTTATTTCAACCTTTATATAATATAAATCTCAGACTTACCTGCAATCACTTAATCACCAGAAAAAGACCTTTTTGTCGGTCCTCCATGTGTCTCTTTATATCTCAATTCCCCAAGCCATATGCATCCTCATCTTAATAGTCTTCTATTCATCTTCCCTTTTCTAGAAGCTCTTATTAATATCAAAGCTTGTCCTAAATCCCTTCAATTCACCAAATGGTCATCATTTTGATCGATTATAATTCATATACCCTTTTCCATAAATCTCAAGTCTCATCTCAATTTCCCCTCTGATCCACCTTATGAGTAGCATATCATCCAGTCATATCAACTTCCTGACACCATCCAAGAAACCCACTGTCTGTAGGGGAAAGAGGGATCCTTATTAGCCAGGGTCTCACCAACCCAATTGGTATGGACACTCCGCTATGGGGTGGTTTTCCTTAATCATAAAAACTAAAAATAATATATTGAGACACCTATATGCATGGTCACATCCTGGTAGTAACAATTAATGCCAGGATGACACAATCTTAATAGCATGCATCTATGCACCATGCACTGCAGCCTAGAGAAAGCAATTTCTTGAGACTATATCAACACTCGCCCTCTACTCAGACACAATTCTATTGGGCGATTTTAAATGCTGGGCTGACCCAAGCATAGACTGATGGCCTAAGCCTAGGGGATACCCCTGTGGCACATTAAATTCCGTGCAATGAAGGCGTCCCTCAGCCTATATGATGCCTCCCTCTCAGGCCACCACCCCTCCCCCGCATGACTTGCCCCAACTTGCACATGTTAAAGCTCACTTCAATGAGCCACGTCAACTTTATCATCACCCAAAATCCCACCATTATACCCTTTCCAACTTCTCAACCAAAAAGATAATTTCTCTGACCACAAACTCTTTTTGGTGCAGATTTTTCCAACCAGCACTCCTGAACAGGCGTTACCTGGAGGAAGATACACCCAGACACCATAAAATTTTCCCAAACTATCCAACTAGCCCAAAAATGAGACCTCAAACTCAAAATTTGCAACCCATTTGTATTAGACCCCAGTGAAACCTGGGAAGGTTACAAAGTTGTATTATTTAACAAAACTTTCCATCTCGCCTCACTTAAGTAAACTGCTAACAAAGCTACAATCAAGCAACCTTGGAGAAACTGGACTACTTCAAGCTCAACACCTGAATTCTGGCTACAGACCCAAGTGGGGGAGTAAATGAGCATAAATATCTGCCCGCCTAAACGCTCTCATCTTAAAACACCAGCATAGAATCAAATGTCAAAATGTAAGTTCATAATGGAAGGTGAAGCCTGCTTAACATGAGTTTTCTGCCAATTTCGCTCCTGCAGCAACCAGCACGCATGCGCACAGGTCCATAAAGGTGATGGCACTGTGGAAACCAACCCAGCGGAGGTCAAAGCAGAAGTGCATCTTTATTACACAGAGCTCTACTGCGACACTCCAACCAAACCCCAAAAATTTAAGAAAATTTTATACACTATGTCAGAATCTAAAGTGCACCACCGGACCATAACCTAATAAACATAATTACATAGGAGAAGCTCTGGGACACAATCTGCATTGCACCACGTAGGAAATGCTTAGGGCCTGGTGGGATACCCTATGAATTCTATAAAAATTTTCAAACAAATTGCCCATCCTCCTGGCATCGATGAATCAGTGCTTGCCGGAGACCCACCTCCTGCCAGGAGGGCAGGACGCCTATGTCATAACCCTGTTCAAATAGGGCAACAAAGATGATGTGTCCAAGAAGCTTAACATTCAATACTTAAAGAATTCCAAGACCAGGAGAAGGCATACGATTGCATAGCTGGCCATACCTGAGTGTTTTCCTAAGCATCTTCATATTCCCACTCAGATTCATATTCTAGGCAATGTTTCTAAAAGTAAACACATCCATGGCTGTCTGCGGCCCTGGCTTTCTGACTGATACAATCAAACCACGCAGAGAACTCAAGCAATGGGACCCCCTCAGCCCATTGATGTACAACTTCAGAATAGATCTACTCCTTTGCGTCGCTGACTCACGCCTCATGAGCATCACTGCATAAGGCCAACCAGAAATTAAGATACTGGCCTTTGCAGACGACTGTGTAGCTGGCATAGCTTGTAACAAAGATGCCAGGCAGTTGGAGCGCACCATGGAGAAGTTGTAAGGAGATGTCTATAACTCTCCTGTTCCCAGCGTGGTAGTGCACATTGCACAGGTTTAAAGCCAGGGAACTAGCCGTTAGTACAAAAAGTACTAGATCCCAGCAGAGGGTGTGGGGCAATAATACTTTAAGTAGAAAAGTGTGATTATAGTATAAAATAACCAACTAAAAGAGATGAAGAGCATAAGGAAAGAAGGGGTAAGCGTCTGAGGTTGGAGGGAACCTGGACAACCCAACGGTGCACAAGGGGATAAACTAATCATATTCACAATAGAATGGTTAACATAGCGTGAGACCTCCTCAAAGTGGTCCACACACAGGAGTGTCCAAAATAACATAATTGAAAAATGGGGAAAGTTTATTTATAAGTCAACTAACAAGGAATGTTGGTCGTGAAAACAGATCTAAACTTTGTTAGGAAATTTGGGTTTGCTGAAGATGGCCCAAGCACTAATTCACCAGTAGGCAAACACTACATCCAAGTTGGTAGAATACACCAAAACTGACTTCACTTGAGTAGTCAATTGAAGTTGGATCTGACCTGAACGCATAGTTTCATAAATGGAATGGGTTTCAAACCCCCATTCCTCAATCAACTGAATAGTGCCGTCATTGTTAATTGAATATACCGTTTGTTTTAACACCTGGGCTGACAAAAAGGGCTGGGCGTTCTGCACTTCACTAATACCAACCTGGGCATATTTAGCTTGTAACCAGCGTTGGTCTAGTGTGTGCCTAAGGTCAGGGAGAACCTGAAGCTTCACCTTCTGGGACTCCTGTCGCCCAGCCTTATTCTTGGGGTTGGTCCCCACTATGATGTCAATTTACCATGATATTACTCTCTCCTCCCGATGGGGCTCAACCCCCCTCCGAGGGCTTGTGCAAGGGAAAATTTATTGTCAGCCAGGCCACCTTCATGGCAACAAAGGTCAGTTTGGGTTGATATCCAGCAGCCTGGGGGAACTCTTGTGGAAGGCTTCAATCAGATCTTAGGCATGCACACAGTCATGCACTTGAACCCAACTTTTCTCTGCAGTGTCAAAACCCTTCCAAGATACCAGATACTCAAGTCTTCTTTTAACACGGCAGGAGGCAACTATTTCTTCCACTTCTTACTCTGGCGCCCCATCCAAGAGATAGGCCTCAGGAGTCTCTGGTGAGGGCCTCAAACAACGTCAGTTTGCTCTCATGAAACACAGAGAAGATCCAGAATGAGGGGGGGAGATCTAGCTGGTATGAGGCATTGCCCACCTTTCTAACAACGCGGTAGGGGCCAATCCTCTTTGGTCCCAGCTTCTTGCATAGCTGCTTGATAGGGATGTTACAAGCATCAAGCATCACAAAATCCCCTTCCTTATAAGCTGGACCCACTTGGCGCTTACCATCAGCGTTCTCCTTATAAACTTGCATTGCCACCTCCAAACCTGTGAAAACCCCCTGGTGGACCTTCTTGATAGTCTTAGCAAAGTCCACCACCGCTTCAACCTTAGAACCACATCTGGGCTCCATGTTAAATGCTGGGCTAAAGCCATAGTTGGCGAAAAAAAGGAACAACTGATAGAGGAATGCAAAGTGTTATTGTAACTAAATTGGCCATAGGAAGGTGGAAAACCCAATCTGAATGATCTGCAGCGGTGTAACACCGCAGAAACTGTTCTAAGCACTGGAAGCCTCGTTCAGTCTGCCCATCTGATTGAGGGGTGATAGTCAGTTGGAGGCATGGGCGAATCTGAAAAGTCTTTCACAACTCTTCTCAAAAGATGGAGGCAAACTGGGGTACCCGGTCAATTAATCTCTTGAGGAACCCCATGGAGCGCAAACACTTGAGTGACGAAGAGCCTAACCATCTCAGCTACAGTTATTGTTGTTCTATAAAAAATTAAAGTGGGCGAAATTCGTAAAATGGTCCACCACCACCATGATGGCATTATAACCATCAGAGACAGGTATCTCCAGAATAAAATCCACTGATAGGGAAGTCCAGGACCCTTCAGCCTTTTGGACTAGTACCAACAACCCTGCTAAAGATTGCCAATTGGTTTTCATCTGATTGCAGATCAGGAACTCTTTACAATACCCCCCACCTGAGCAGGCAAGACCTTCCAATTGTACATGCGTCATATTAACTCCAACATCTTTGCTTTACCAGGATGACCAACGTTGAGTCCATCATGATGATCCTGGATGATTTCCAGGTGCAGTGGTCCATCAGTAACCCATAGGCGCCCCTGAAACCACATCATCTCATCCTTCATGTTATAGCCCCTGGATAGATCTTCTTGATTCAAAGCTCTATTAGCAAGTATCATAGTATACTTGGCTGCTAGCGGTGGAGAAAGGTCTACCTTTCTGAACATACTATATTCCTCCACATTTTTCAGAGGTTCAAGCGCTGGCCCGCTGGCCAGAGGAGAGGGAAGTTGGGTCACAATTTGATTTGGCGAAATTATCAACTGTGTGTTATGAACTTCTACCTCCTTGGGATCAAGTGATAAAGCAGGGTTGCGGCTCAAAGCATCCGCCAAACCATTATCTTCAACCCATGGGGCTCAGAAGTGAGATTTGCGCGCCACTTCTTGGGGTCACCCTATAAACTCAGGGTGCTGTTTTGGGAGTTTTTGTGCTAATTAGAATATTATGTCATATTTTAATTTGCTAATAGCGGTGCTAAGCCTAGATTGTTAGTTTAAAATATGCCGTCATATTTTAAGTTGGTAATAGTGGTGCTAAGCCTAAATTATTGGTTATTTTTACCTGACTTTGAAAAAGGAGAAGGTTCTCAATTTGACCTGTATGTATGTTTTTTGGGTTTGTTCGCTCATAACTCTGAAAATACTGGACTGATTTGGATGATCATCTCCAAAAATTGAGGATGCTCCAACTTAGGTCCCATTTTACTCTTGTAAGTAGTGGTCAAGTATCTGCCCATTAATTTAGTAAATAAAAATGGGCTTTGAAGCGATAGATTTCAAGTGTATGTTCATTGCTGGATGAACTTTATTCTGGCATTGGTGAAGCAATAGCTTCAAAGCACTTTTGATATGTCCTATGGCTGGAGGGTATGTTCAAAATTCAGTCAGTTTGAGCTCATAGTGGAACGAGCTTAAAAACACAATAGATGGCTATTGTTTTTGCATAATTTGATCAATAAACTCATCTAAATTGATAAAATGAATTATTTTAGGTAGTGATCAATAAATTTACATAGATTGACTAATAAAAGCAATCAAATCTAATCAATGTATTACTGTAGATGGCAATCAGTTAATTTTGCATATGTTAGCCAATAAAATCATCTAAATTTAATAAAATGAAGTATTGTAGATGGTGATCAGTAAATTTAGTATAATTTGACCAATAAAATCAACTAAAGTTAATAAAATGAATTGTTAATATATTTGTTTATAAGATACTATATACAATAGATATACAATAAGTTTTACTTTTATAGAGAAATAGTGAGGGGTCAAAAATGTTATATAGAGATAGTAATATTTAATAAAAGTAGGAAAAAGAGCCACTTTAAAAAAAACAAATTTTTTGAGGTGAAAAGTGCTGGGGGTAAAGTTTTTTGGGAAAAAAGAACCAAATTGAAAAAAAATTGGGGAAAAAAGAACCCCCTCAAAAAAAGCTCTAAAAATTATAAAATAATTGAGAAATTAAGCCTACTCAATAAAACCCTTTTTTGAAGTCAGCGCCATATTTTAACTGACTTATAATAGATATTTATAATTTATATACTCAGTACTATTTCATCTAAGCTGCTTATAGTTTACACTTGGACCCAATCCAGACATAAGATATAATATATATTTTTGAGAAAAATTCTATAATTCAGTTTAAAAATATGGCGCCAACTTCATAAAGGGTTTTATTGAGTAGGCTTATTTTAGTTATCAGGTTGGTTTTAAATTTTTAAATATATTTATATATACTCTATTCAGTGATTCA
>JAKSZP010012844.1:0-14576 GCA_022478985.1 Massospora cicadina
ATCTATAAGCATGGATGCCCCTAGAAGATCCTGACAGAAAACGGCACAAATTTTACGGCCCAAATGGTGCAATAGCTAAATGAGTTGATGTCCATCAAATGAGTGTTGTCAACACTGTACCATCCTGAGACCAATGGTATGGTAGAGCGAGTGAATGGCACTTTAGTCAGTATTTTATGCAAAAATGCAGCCTTGGCGCCTTCACAATGGGCAACTTCAATTAGTGCGACCATGTTTGTGTACAATATTGGACACCACAGCAGCACAGGTCACTCTCCGTTTTAACTTTTGTATGGTAGACAGCCTGCTCTGCCTCCACTATTATAATCACTACTCTGTTCACCTGATGCAATTAATCAAAATAACTATATCGAGTAACTAACAAAGACCCTAATTAAGTTGTAATCAGAAGCTTATCAAAATGTGATTAGTTGAAAAACTATTCAGAAAAGCTACAATGATGCCAAACGGGCTATGGTGACTAAGTTTAATGAAAGAGATTTTGTAGTATATTGTGACACTCATAGCGCAGGCTGCACACACAAACTAGCCTCACTCTGGAAGGGTTCATTTATCATTTTAGAGAAATTGTCTGAAGATGTATATACCATTAAGGATCAAGGCATATGGGTTGTGAATCAAGTACATGCTAAGTTTCTTCATTCATATCATAAAAAATAATAATATAAAAAAAATAATAATAAAAATAAATAAAAAAATAAAATAAAATAAAATAAAAAATAAAAAAAGGGAGTAAAAAGCAAAAAAAATAATAATAATAATTGCAAGCTGAAGAGTTCAATTTATTAATTTAATGCCTTGCTGGCATTAGAACTAGCCTCCCCCTCTTTGGTTGGGGGAAGAGCGCGCAAATGGACTGGAGAACCCTGCAATGGAACTGGAGAGAGACAAATTTCATACAAATCCCAACTATCTAGACCCTGGCAGAGATGTGCCAAACTCAAGAAAGCTCAGCACCGAGCATGCTGGCCTTGCCAGCTTAGGAGAGGCCATCGAACCAAGGGGAGAGTCCATTGGTAGGATCTTCAGAAGAGGTGATAGAGATTCAACTCTGTAGTGAACGCTAGTGAAAGGAAGATACAATTGGCAAGAAGACTCTCAAGGCAAGGGTAGATGGAGGGGAGGAACTCCTTTGCATGAAACATCTGGGACTGGGCCTCTGTTGAAGATTTGTGCTTCACCTGATGGCTGGTTCGTTGTTTGGTGGAAACTGCAGCTTTGAGCATCTATTGTGTGAGGACAATAGACAGGATGGTGCTTTGAATTTATGATATAGCTTTTGGTAATACTTCAATTGTATACCCAGTCATTTCACTTGGACAATGGCCCGCTGCCCTGATCCTACTGATCCCAAGTAAAAATCAACTTTAATATAGTATAAAGTGATAATGCAAAAAGGTTATAAGATAAATTTGAAACTTAATCCAGAAGTTAAAGGGTATTTTATTAGTGTAAATGCAAGGGTTATTTATAGGATTCAATGTTAACCACATCTTACCCATGACACCTTACTTTTCAGTGACCCTTGGCCACGTAAAAAGTTTGTAATGACGTCTACAAATACTTTAACTCAGGGAATCATTCTCAGCCTCAGAGTAAGAGTAAACACCATCATCATCCTTGAAATGGCGTTTCATCATACCTTCAAAATAGCTGAACCGATTCACTTTCACATGCAATTGACAGCACATACCAAGGCGAATTGTATCACTAATTAGTAATTAAGTTGATTAAAAACTTGGCTGACAATAAAAACTAATTTTGACATAGATTAACAAAACCCACATGCCTGAGTCATTAAATCAAAACTTAAATTTAAGTTTGACCTAATGAACAAAGCCCTCGAGTCCATGTCATCATTGCAAATATAATTAAGTGAAATTGCTAAGCCACAAATTCAAGTTCAGATATACTTAGGATTTCTTTGGTTTATAATAAGCGACAATTTAGATCCAGTCAACCATACAACAGCCTCATCCAATACCCTGCGCATGTTGGGAACATTATTGGTGGGGAGTGACAAAGGAGGGAAGCAAATGCATGAACCCAAAAGAGCCATCTGGGGGACGAAATTCTTGTGAAGCCCCTTGGCTAAGCTCTTACAAAGGGCTCAGTATAGCACCATGATGCACCAATCCTTAAAACCTGAGTCTTGAAGCCCAACGCGATGTATAAATTGGTATGAACCAAAGCGGGTTCACACCAAAGCCTAACAGCAAAGTTAGCAAAAATTAGGGCCTGGTTGGCCTCAAAGATATTGTAAGTGGCAACCTCAGGACCAGTTGCAAGCATGGATGACAAGTAGGTGTTCACAAGCTCTGGCATCGAGTTATTCTCAAAGCCCAATGAAGCCACACTGCCTGCGTGAAGTGAGGAAGCAAGATTTTTTGAGGGGAAGACGTGAAAAAGCAAAAACAAGAAGTCCAGGAGAAGATCCCCATCTGAAGCAAACTGATCTCAGATCAGGGTTTCTTTGGACTGAACGGCCTCAGAAGTCCAAAGAGATAGCAAATATGTTGAAAGGGGATCCCACTCGGCCCATTGGGATGTTTGACTAACTGTATTCGAAGCCTTGGAGGCTTGTGTAGGTTGGTCGATTGGTGTTATCTCAATGGGTTGCAAAACTGAACTTTCAAGTATTGTGGAAGCGTAGCTGGTCAACCCAGCTTGAGCCAT
This sequence comes from Massospora cicadina, assembly GCA_022478985.1. Lineage (NCBI taxonomy): Eukaryota > Fungi > Entomophthoromycota > Entomophthoromycetes > Entomophthorales > Entomophthoraceae > Massospora > Massospora cicadina. Next base: position 2,698 of record JAKSZP010012844.1, read on the forward strand.
GGGCAACACGCCTGAGTTGACAATAGCTCACTGCATGGATGTGCTTAGCTGCAGGAAGGCCACTGGTCTGAGGCAGAAAGTCTATTGAGATACCAATTGTACTTGGAGGAGCGCGAGAAGCCAGACATGGTGAACTGAGAAGAAGAGTACCCACTGCTTATATCTAGTCAAGGCGGGGGAGGTATTGAGTAATTGACTGGACCTAATTGTTGGATGTTCAATAGGGACATAATAAGGTAAACTTGTTTAAAACTTATTATGGATCATATCAGATATCAGTGATTATGGACCAGGTATATTCTAAGCTTATGCAAAGCTTAGGATCCGCGGCCTAGCGATTTCACTTAATTATATTTGACTATGATGACATGGGTCAAGGACTTTGTTAGTTAGGTCAGACTTAGATTAAGTTTTGACTTAATGATTTTGGCACGTGGGCTTTGTTGGTCTATGTCAAAATTAGTTTTTAATGTCAGTTGAGTTTTCAATCGAATTAATTACTAATTAGTGATACAAATCGCCTTGGTATGTGCTTCCAATTACATATGAAAGTAAATTGGTTCAGCTATGTTGAAGATGTGATAAAACGCCATTTTAAAATTGATAATGGTGTTTACTCTGACCCTGAGGCTGAGCATGATACCCTGAGTTGAAGTGTTTGTAGACGTTCTTATAAACTTTTTATGTGGCCAAGTGCCAATGAAAGTAAGGCGTCATGGGTAAGGTGTGGTTAACATCAAACCCTATAAATAACCCTTGCATTGACACTAATAAAGTTTACTAACTACTGGATTTGTTTATAATTTAATTTAAAAAACTTTTTAAGTTTAGTACGTTCATTTTTGTATTAGTCAATTTTCACTTGGTATCAGTAAGATCAGGGCAGCGTGCCATTGTCCAAGTGAAATGACAGGGTATAATATTGAAGTGCTACCAATAAGCTTTAAATTAGATTCTAAATCACCATCCTATCTGTTGTCTTTACACAACAGACGCCCAAAACTCTTCCCTCCAGCTAAAGAAGGACCAGCCATCAGACTACAGCCCAAAAATTCAACACTCTTAGTTTATTTTTAAAGTTTCAATTTTGTTTAGTACTAATCTAATATTTATAAAACTTTTTTAAAGGAAAAAGTGCCTCTGTAAGGTGGGGAGCTGTGACATTCTGTTGAGAGTCACATCTGGCCACCACCTCCTGACAACCCTTTGATTCTATCATTATCTCCTTGGTGGTGGTAAAAAGGTGAGAAGGAACACCTTCAGGGGTAGGCAGTCATCTACCTCTTATTTGGCATGTTGGTTAGATTGATATTTTGGTGAGAGGAAAGGCAGTCTTCTTTGGAACCTTCTAATTAAAGGTTATACTTTCTAGTTCAGGTAAAGGTGCTCCTCAGGACTTTCAAGGATATTGTATTGCTTGAGATCCCATAAACATAATATGTAGGCCAAATGGTGTATTTCATATCACCGTGGAAATTTTGTAAATAATGATCTGAAAGTTTTATTCTTTGTGGTCTAATTGATTGGGAAAGGATGTGATTGGGTATAAGAACCAAAATCTATACCAGGAAAACCCCATTAGGAGGTCTTGATTGATCATTATCAGTGCTCAGAAAATCATATTGGTCGTCTAATTCAACATTATGGCTTGGTTTGGGGCCTGGTGACTGTGTGTCGCCTCATCCAGTGAAGCTAAAGGCTCCATCTATGTAAAAGTAGGGTGTAGATAAAGTGGACCTACTTTTAATCTGAATTTCTGGAAGTGCTGGCCTGCTCTGTCAGTTAACTGACGTTTCAAAGAAAAACTTGGCTTCTAACGGGTGTATTCCAATGCCTCAACAGCATCCACAGTCCGCATGGCATTGTCATTCTGTTAATTCAAGAGTACAATCTGTGGGGAGTGGGTGCAAGAAATATTGATTGATGAACAACATCCCTATCCTAACCTCTTGAAAGAGTACTGGAATTAGTCTTGACCATGCTTTGCGCACTGATGGGTGACTAGTTGGGTTGGGTGGGAGAGTATGTTCTGAACATTCCAGGTGCACATTAGAACCAAAACATCAATTTTCCTGGACAAGCATTTGATGTCTCAGAACAGAAAACCCCCAGTTCTTGCAGCCATATATTTTTATATATTGCTTTGGTGCACTGACAATCAACCAAAGCGGTCTAACTGAGTAGAGAGGTTTGGGGCACCAACAGCGCTAAACATTCACCTAGTTTAGTTGGATATGTAAGTTCTCTGTTTGGTAGGTCCAACCCAACCACGTGAAAGCTTCATGACAGGAAAAAAACCAACAGGCATGCAAGGTATACTAACCTCAAAGTGAGCTACATTTTTATTCTGGTTCATAAAAAGGACTGCCAACAATAGTTTTTCTGGGAGTAAACTGACAATGCTCCCCAGAAAGAGAATGCTAGGGTGTCCTCTTAGAATTCCAAAGTGAACTTTGGAATGGGCAGGCGCACCTTAAAAAGGCTGTGCTTCAGGGACCTCACCCAAGATACTGATTAGGCTTGCACAAGCCTAATTTACAACTTTGGTGAGGTAAAACCAGCACCTGAAAGGAATGAACCAAAAATGTTTATAAAACGATCTGACTCAGATTCAGAAAATTTGAATCTGAGTTGTAATGTAACAATCAAGGCAAAAATGTCTATTACACTTGATAGCAGGGAGTGACAACTATGACACTGGTTTTAATTCCATTAGCTTTTACTATGTGAATTTGCTGGATAAGAGTTATAATTTTCTTCTTGTTTATAGTGATTCAAATTAGACAATTTGATATTTGACTAATCTGATAATGTACATAATTTCTTGGAAGATGTAGTTTGTGACATTTCTTGGAACTGATCACTAAAATCTTCTTTGATGAGGAACTCTAAGGGTTTAAACACCAAAGGGATGCCATGATCATTACCTAGATTAATGAGTGTGAGCCTTCCATAGATTGAGGTCAATTATTTGGAGAGGCCATAACTTTTATAGATCTATAGAACTTTAAAAGGTTTACTTGGCAGGATTAACTATCTACTATGAATATAACAAAACAATCCAGCACTATACCATTAGCAGAGTGCCATGCTTTTATAACCTCATGAAATTAAAGAGGGTTTTTCATGATTTTTCTGACAACATGATCTGTATATAATCTCTTGAGTGCCAGGACTATTGTGCCATAAATGCAGTTTGCTGTTTATGAGTTGCCCTTTTTGCTTTTAACTCTGGAAAATGAATTAAACTATACGGCTCATCATTGTTGCATCATTTTTGATTTTTGCAAAAAGAATGTTTTCTGTTTGAAGACCTTCCACCAAAATTAAGCTTTATTTTTTGCCCCCTTTGCAGATCCAATTTTGATCCTATGGCTTGAGAATATTTCATAGCACAATCTCTCAACTTTCTTCAGTAAATTTTGGCTAATAGAAAAGTTGAAGTGAATACAAATTTCCTCATATTTTGGGCGTCTTAAAATCAGGGTTGTGGAGCAGCAGATACGTAGCGCTCATCTAGGTTTTCCCAGATCCGCTATTTCTACAGTTATGCTTGGGCCTCTTCCATCCCTCTATTAGAAGGAATATATCATCTGTTCCAATTTAATGTACATGTAGAGGGCCCTTAAATGCTCTGTAATTCCTGAGGCACAGCCACTTTACCTTAACTGGCACCAGCATACCTCAGATGCAAGAGGAGTCTAAAGATCTAGGTTATCCTCATGTCAGCTAAGTGATCTGGTTCATATGGTGGATGAGCACTGTGTCACTGCCTTGGCCCCTAAGGATCCGAATCTCTGCCCCTCCCCCCTCTTATACCTTGATGGAGATGGTAAAGGGGGTCTTCTGAGAGGTTAGTCCAGGGGCCACTGGCAGGACCAGGTACTCACCACACCCCTGTTTATAAATCATGAAATTTCCCTACAGAGGGTAAAACGGTTCTAAGGCATAATTAACTGTTACCAGGTCAAAAAATCTAGTTTGGGTTGGCTGTTACAAAACATCAGATTTGTTCATGATACCCTAATCTAGCTAATTAACTCATTAATTGGCACAACTGCCATGACCTTCTAGAACAAAATTCTGGTAGAACGACATGCACAGCTGGCCTGATGCAAACAAATGGTTTCTGGGTTTAAAACCATTGACCTGTTTTTGCTCAAACCTAGAATGAGGCCATCAAGGTTTTTTATTTTTCCAAAGTCCCATAAATTCTTGCCTAGCGCTCCTCAAGCCAATTGATGCCCGTTTCCAACCTTCTTGAGACCAGTCTTTAAATTTCCTCCCTGATCCTCCGCTCCCCTCATATGACAGCATCACAGGGTCTGTTGTCAGTTTATTCTCCTCCTTTATCATAGTTTTGAATAAAAAAGCCCTTTTTACCATAATCAGTCTATTCTTGGACTTTGTCCATAACTCTTGATCTTATTAAAATTCCTCCTATTAATCTGGCAAAACCTACTGTTGTTAAAATTATCATTCTGATGATTGTTTACTGGGCCATCCACTCAATCAACTATGCACCCTGAAGTTCATCACTGATATTGTCAAAAGTTCTGCCCTGGATGGCGTGTACCTTTCCGTCACCCCAAACTTTAATCAATTTGTTAAAATATATTTCACTAGCCTATCATTGGTTCAGTATAACCACTCATTTGACCCAACAGTGAAAATTTAACTCTACCATGCCGCTGGTGGCACCCAAACCAGTACCATTAATTTGCTAAAGATTGAATTTGTCTGAAAAGCCAGGACACTCCCCTCAGAGGATGCACAGCTTTAGATCCCTGCATGAAATATTATTCTCATTCCGCTTCTGCTGTTAACCCATGCAGGAAACTGAAACATACCAACTTTTGCTGCCTCTGTCTGGTTGCTGCAAGAATCCATTCTTCCCTGTTTTGATATATCTCTTCTTTTTTTGTAAATCTGATTAATACCAATCTTTTGTTAGGCCCATAGGGCGCTGAGGCCTCATCTGCCTCCCAGATATCCCATTAGCCCACTGAAGGCCAGAAATGTGGAGCCCTGAGGATTTTCATCCTCCCTGCCTCTCCTATCCCTGGGTGTTTGCTTACACAAGACCCACGATTGCCCACATCACAGCCATTTGGTTCACCTTGAGGGGCCTTCAGTGCATTACTGAACTTCTACTTCCCTCACTTTAACGCTATAACATCACCCTTCAGAGTAATTAAAACTGCTGTTCCACTGGAATTTTGGACTCTCTACTGGCTATTCATGCATCCAGACTGGTAACCCAATTTATCCTCTATCATCTTCATCCATGACATGCTCCTTATGGGCCTTTGATATCAAAAGATCTTGTGCACTTGGTTTTGATACATGAGAATTACCTCAAGTTTATTGAGTGTAGTGCTTGCTGAACTTTTAGGTGTTTAAGATAAAGAGCAGTCTGACATTCTAGTACCAGTTGTAGAGGATGATTTTAATGGTGATTCCTACATTTGCAACTGTTTCTATAGAGTGGGTCACCCTAGATGAAACAGATATGAGATCTTTTTTTAGTACTAGTGGTGCCCAACCCAAAAGGGGGAGCTTCCACACATTTTTATTTGCAAATGGGCCAAACAAAGGGATTATTAAAATAAAAGAAAGCCTAAAATTGTACCTCAGATAACTGCCTAAAAACCATATCAGAAGGTGAGGAAGCTTTGGAGAAACTTTTATCTGGTGACTACTTTAGCTGGCAGACCATGGCAGACAACATTGGGGTAGTAGCCACAGATATAGGATTTCAAAGGATGGGTTTCTTGAGCTTACTGGCTCACATAGTCAAGACATAGTGTTCTATTGCAGGTTTTTATATCATAGTTAAAATTAGATAAAAAAAATTAAAATTATTTGAGATATGCTGACCAGGAGAAAGATATTATTAATACTCAAATAGCAAAAGAACCAATCAATTGAACAAACAGAATGATAAAGCTAAAACAAAAAAATCTGAAACTAGGTGGGGAGCAAAAACCACTAAACTTACCATGGCGGAGGATAAAGGGGGGTTGGGCAGCTCTTCTTAAGATATATATGACTTGACAATATTATTATAATTGTAGAAATTGACCAAAGCGGAGAGCCAGGGCGTTGGGGCATCAATGTAGTGTGGGTGGATGGCAGTGTTTAATGGGTTTTCTTATTATCATCAAGATCAACTTGGTAGACAGCTTCAAAAAATTCTGCTAAGTGATGTTCAGCTTGAATGTGGGCATTGGGGAGTTGGGCAAAATTGGATATATTTTAGGCAGGTGATTTTAGCAGATAAGTTAAACTCTGCTAGTTTAGCAACATGTATGACAGCAGCTTTGGCATTGTTAAATAATTTAGTGATTTCACTTCAGGCAGATTCAGGGAAATCAGGGGAATAGTAGAGTGCAGTCAGCCCTATTTAATATTGTGCCACTGATTGGGCCACTGCTTTGCAAAGGTTTAGGCAATAGGGAGAGGCCACTGCTGCTAAGGAAGACTGGTGGTCACTTTGGTAGAGGCAGCATTGTTTCTTACATCATTGTTACTATAGCTTATCATACTTTTTAAGTTGAGCTAAGTTTTTAATTTTAGTCAATTTTATGATTAATTAATGCTAAGCAAATTATAATACAACAATTTATAAAGATATATTGCATAAAAAATACTTCTAAGAAAATTAAAATGGAGTTATTCAATAATTTGATAATTTGTTTATTTTAGGTATCAAATGGCATAAAAAATATAAGTCTACATTTTATTTTATTATATTTTTCAATTTACAGTTATCATCTGCACTTAGATTATATTTATGTGCTTAATATTTTAAGTTTATTAAATATACTTATAGAAAATCATATTTAAAAAACAGTAATAGCAAAGAGGTAGAACTTATCAATGAAGTGGATTAGCATCTTGATATTTTCAGTAAATATATATCTTTCATTACCTAAATTTATTAGTCTCTATGCAATGATATTACCAATTATCTCATATAATAATTCTGGTCTCTTATATAGTCTGCTGTTTGCTATATTATAACAAAAATGTAAAGTTCAGTCTAACCAGAAAAAGCTGTTTTTCTATAAAAGTCTCTTATTAAACAGTAAATAAATATCATGCTTTTATAATATGAATATAAGTTTCTTTCAAATTTGTTTAAAGCATTTTGGCTTTTACTATATGTATTTTATTTAACCGAGGCAAGCCGACCAGGGGACAGGCATTACCGAAAGAAAGAAACGACATGAAACCTGAACAGGGTCAACTCCATCGAAGAAAGTTTTTCCACCTCCGGATCGGGACTCAAATTTTTCTGGTTACGTCATGGGTAAGGTTTTCGTGTTACTAGACCTACTAACCGCCAATAGCTTCCTTGGCTGGCACCCCGATCGATGTGCGAAGGGCGGGAATCGAACCCGCAACCTTCAGGTTGGTAGCCGTACGCCCTTACCGACTCGCCTTCCACCCCCTTGGCTTTTACTATATGTAAAAAGATTAATTCTTTGTTTAGCAAAGAAAAGTCAGATAATAAAATATTTTCTATGAATAGAGTTAAGAAGGTTTAAATCAAATTAACAGCACTAATAAAACTTAATACATATATTTATCTATCTTTTATAAATTATCACTGATATAAAAAGTCTAGTATATTATTTTATTTAACTAAAAAATTTAATATATAAGGGGGTGGAAGGCGAGTCAGTAAGGGCGTACGGCTACCAACCTGAAGGTTGCGGGTTTGATTCCCGCCCTTCGCACATCGATTGGGGTGCCAGCCAAAGGAAGCTATTGGCGGTTAGTAGGTCTAATAACACGAAAACCTTACCCATGATGTAACCAGAAAAATTTGAGTCCTGATCCGGAGGTGGAAAAAACTTTCTTTGACGAAGTTGACCCTGTTCAGGTTTCATGTCATTTCTTTCTTTCAGTAATGCCTGTCCCCTGGTCAGCTTGCCTCAGTTAAATAAAAGTAAAAATTTTATATATAGGATCATCATTATATAGATTTTAGATCTAATATATTGCAAGGCTGTCAATACTATTAAGCATGAATTTAAACTTACTAAAAAACGTTATGTAAGCTGTGGCAGATCTAGGTTTGTAATTTTCAGCTTAGACTTGAGATGTCCTAATATTTTTCTGTATATAAAATTACTTATAAGTAAACTTTAATTTATTTGCTAGGAAGGGTGGTTAGCCTGGCAGGGTAATTCCTGCTTACGCTCTATTACAGGTTTTGTCCAACGCAAGTCTGAAACCTGTGCTGGCCAAAAAAAAAATTTCTGTGCAATATATTTGTCCCAAGGTTGACCCACCTTAATTACTTTTTAATTTAATGCTAGAAAAATAATATTAAGCTTAGACTAAAGACGTCAAATCAAATTACTGCATAAAGAAATTTGTGTAGTTGGTTTATACTATAAAGCTACATTTAGAATATCAGCTTAGACTTGAGATGACAATGCAAATATATAAATAATAATTTTTGCAGTTATGCCTTAATGTGAAGTAGGAATAGAATATCTAGTTTAGACTAAATGTATAATATACTTCTGCTAATAGAATATAATTGTGGTTGACAATGCACTTGTAGCTATTATTCTAAGAAGATAATTATTTTTATTTTACCCTTTGCAAATAAAGAACGGTATTAGGTCATACTATCCAGCCATAATTTAGAAAGCTTACATAGTATATAATTAGATAATACATAAGATATTATTTCTAAGTATAATTTTGTTACTTTTATAAGAAAACATTATTTTAACTAGATTTTTCTAATGCACAAATTGATAAAGGTTAATAGTTAAGCAAGAAATAGATACAGTACTACTAAAGGTAATAGTGCTCCATTGCTCATTTAAAGCAAAGTATATAGAAAAGTTCTTAGTTTTCAAAAATGTATAATTCATGACAGTGATATCAGTTTTGACAATCATACCCTGACAATAAATTTTAAATAACCTATAACAACAAACAATTATAGCTTTCAAGGTAAGCTTTTAGCTTTAAATATTAAATTTAAAGTAAAAATGACAAATTCTTAAGATTTTATTTTTAAATAAATGTTAGAAAAATACTAACCAGCTCACATAATCAAGTGAAATGTCAAGCAGTAAATAATTTGTTATGGTTCTTATTAGTTTGTTTTCATTAAAATAAAAAGGCTGATTATCATGTTTGCTCTGTAATAAAAATACCGCTTTGCTCATAATAACATCTAATATTTTAAATACACTAGATTGCTTTTTGTGAAGCAACTCCCAGACCTAAAAAATTATCAGAGTTGCAAATTTAAAGATAAGCAATTGATAATATAATTTTAATTTTTATTTTTTTAAGGTGGGCTGACCTTGGGATAAATATACTATACAATAGGAGGGATAGGGAGTAGGGAACAAAGATATAAATGGAGGACAAAAGCTAAGCACTGGGGTAAAGCCTTATTACATGTATTTTGGTAGGCCAGAATTACATGAACTAACTTCATTAATTTGCTTGGTTGGACCAAGGCATGGTGTGCGAATCTATATGTATTGTTATCCTCTTGGCACAGAAATTTAATTTCTGCCATGATGGGATTAGAACCTGCAATGTGAAGGGTAATAGTGAGATACTCATCCCAACTATGCCAAACCCCCTGCTAGTATAGTTTTTAGATTTTATAATTTCATGTAATTTATATCTAATAATATCTTATTTATTTTTTATCAAAAAAGGCACCATTTTTACTATTTTACAATAGATTATTATATTTTTATGGGAGATATTTAAATATACCAAATTTCAAAGCTTTAGCTAGCCTGGAAGGTAAACTTGAAAATTTTGAATCAACCAAATATCAAACTGCTCAGCTGTAAAGATATACCAAATATCATAAAAAAATATATATTATTTTTACTTCTTATACATAAAACTTTTTATTTTATTGTAAAATTATTAATCTGGCTTTGAGGTTTATACAGACCCCTTCCCATCTACACATGTTCAATTTTCAAGACTCTACATGTTGTAGGTTTGGCTGGACATTGCGTATACATATTCAATTGCTTTTATTATAAAATAAGTTATTATGCCAGGATTTGAACAACTGATCTTTATAAAATTTAGACTTAGAGCCTAAAGCTGAGCAGATTATGCTAGATTTTTTTTAAAACTCCATACTTTATTAAAATAGAAATTTAAGGGAAAGTAAGAGGGGAGGGCAGAATACTGGCAATTTGACCAAGGATAAAAAAAGACCAGGGTTTTAGGCTGCTAGAGTTCTTGCACCTCTGACCATTGATGATTGGTGATCGCCATCACTAGCCATGGTTCTAGCATTGGTGGGCTTACAGGCCATTTGATTCTCATTCAATTAGTAACCTCATCATGTGCAATGAGCAAACTGGCAGGAAAAGCCAAACATGTGGCTTTATAACAGCCAGGGATTATGCGTGAAAATTTTGAGATTTGACAGAGCTTATCAGATAATCCAAATGGTCTTCAATACCAAACCTCTGTGGTGGGGGCGCTCATTGCTCAAAACCTTGGCAACGAGTGCACAGTGAATTACCCACACACAACAATGATAAATGAAGGCTCTTAGTTGTATCAGAGCCGTTCTCAGGGTTTTTGTAAAGAAAAGGTCCTGCAATGGATTTATACCCAGTGGTAAATGTTTGCCTTTTAGGATGTAATGCATCGTGGACCAGTATTTTTAGACATGGCGCATTCATAATAATGGAGTGCTATGTCTGCTTCCAGTTCAGCGTATATGGGGCATTCTTTGTGTTGGTAGTCTGGCCCGCTGTGCTTGCCCAATTTGAATGCCTGATTTATAATCTGACAGGTCACAGAACGCTGTTTGGCCATAACCAAATGGGAGTTCAGGCCCAAAATCAACTCCTTCATTGGGTAGTTGGTGTCATGGCCTTGGTAGTCCAGTCATTTAGGATTCGTGGATGGGTGGGTGGATTGCGCCCCTGTTTTGGGAGCGGATCCCCATATTCTATCAGCATCAATTTGTACCTTATTCTGATAGACTTGGTTGCATATTTGTCAGCAATTTGGTTACGCTCCTCCCAGCTTGTTGCATAAATCATTGCAGAATTACGTGCTTTGACATTTCTCTAAATTTGGTTGGCCTCTTGGTCTGATCACCCAAATGACCACCCACCCTGGCACATGGCCCAATTGCATAGTCGCCAGTAGTGTGGGGCACCTTTTTCAGAAGATTATCCATGGGTGGTTCACCATCCATTCACATATTGATTGGGGGAGACCAGCTCTTGGGAGGCCTTGGGCTCTTGCCCAGTTCATGCCCCATGCTAGGGTCAGGCAGCGCATGTGCATCTGTGTTAGCTTTATAAATGACTTCCCCCATATGCACCAGGAGTGAGATTCAAAGTCCAGGAGGCCCATGCCTCCTTCATTCTTTGGTTTTGACAGGGCTTCCAGTGGTATTGGTGCCACCTTCGCCTTGAACCACAGGAAAGTTCATAGCATTGCCCTGATTTTCTTCTCTAAGTTTGGGCTCATTGGCAGCATGTGAGAAACATACCACTACTTTGAGAAGAGAAAACATTTATTGCCTGCACTTTCTCCTTGAGGCATAGTCTGGCGCTTTTACAGCATGCCATTCTGATTGATAAGCTTGATAATACTTCTTGTTCAGTGTCCAGCACCACTGGTCCCTTGTCATTAAAGAGTATCCCGATGTATTAGTCTAGGAGCTTGTAATCGACATTGTGTCAGTTGGTGGGCTGAAGCTCAGGTTGTTGACCCTCATCACTGAGGTTTTTGCCAAATTGATTTTTGCGTTCAATGCAAGCTGATAGAGGTTTAACAGTTCCTCAGCGCCTTGGAGGTCAGTCGAGGAGCTTATTCCTACTATGGTATTGTCAGCAAAT
>JAKSZP010012845.1:0-14528 GCA_022478985.1 Massospora cicadina
AATTCAGCTGAGAAGTCAGAGAATTCCTATTATCAGTTCTTACCTTATTACGCCAATTTTGGTTATAATCCTTATTTTTCCAATAGTCAGGATTCCACCGAGAATCCACCAAGGTCTTTTCGCCATTGGTACTCATATTGTTGATAATCACAATATTATTTGAAGATTGGGTAGGAGATGGGCATATCATGGTGGCAGATTTGGGAGCACTCATACCTCCAACATTCTTTCTCCTAAGTTGAGAAGGTGAATGTCTGACACCCATGTCAGATAAATGATAAATCACGTGTGGATAACCAGATTTAATCACCTATTACTACAGATGGCGTATTTTATATGGGGACTGGATTTTGTTGGACCTATCTCACCAGTATCAAATAGTGGCAATCAACTTACTATAGTAGCCTCAAAATTTTTCTAATGGTTAGTAGGTATTGCATCAAAAAAGCAGATGCTCAAAAGGGCAGAGTTTCTTTATAACCACATCTTTTCAGCATTTGGCCCACCTCAATGCATCTTTACAGATTGTGGGACCTACTTCAATAATAACATGGTTAATAAATTTCTCAAAAATGTGGGAACTTCACAAAGCCTTACTACAGCCTACAACCCACGCTGCAATGGCCAAACTGAATGGTTTAACAAGATATTAACAGAATCATTATCCCAATCTACAGTATCTAACCCCATGGAATGGGACTGCACAATCTCAGATATACTTTGGGTATATTGGACAAAAAACATTGCACAACTCAACGCACCCCTTTTAAAGTCTTATTTGGTATAAAGTTTACACCCTTCAAACTGCAATCACGAGTGAACAAAGAGAATTGAGAAGTGTTTTTTTGTAACCACTCATAATCTAATGACAGAAGAAAACAATACCCAGGCGAAGGCTATGATGGTACAGGCACAAAATTTCTTTGAAAAATCACCCTGTTTTTCAATAGAAGTACAGTCCTCCTATTTGTAAATGATGTACTCAAATCTCACTCAGGAAAATTTATGCCAAAATGGCAAGGACCGTTTAAGATTTCAAAATTAATGGCAAAGGCTCATATACACTTGCACACTTAAATGGGACAATTATTATGACATCTGTATTGGGATGCCACCTCAAGTTTTTCTATAAACTTTATATAAGGAGGGGAGTGTGATAAAAACCAACAGAAACCTCACTTCTGCCTAAGGAACAATAAACTAATCTCATATCCCTTTAAACAGAATTGACCATTCCTGAATATACCTCAGAACCCAGCCCACTTCCCAAGGCAAGAATGCCAACCCAATCTCCACCTATAAAATGGTTAACCTAAACCCAACCTAATATACCTTAATAAATATCTAATACCTAATTTTCTTAACTGCTCTTTTCCCTTGAGCCCTAACGTTGGAAGTAGTAAAATAAAAAGACCTACTACACTACTCACCCAAATAGATTGAACCTATCAGACTCAATCAGTTTCAGGTGAGTAATTTGTTGAAATATTCAATTTTATTCACCAATTCTCACCCACTCACCCAAACAGATTAAACCTATCAGAGTCTAATGTTTTAGATGTCATTCAGTCAGTACATCAGTGAATGTGTTTTATTAAGTAGATAGCATTAATTACCCATGCTTCACTATGGTGACTGAGAATTTCAAATATTCAATTTATTAATTTTTGATTTTATACTATAGATAAATAATAACCACTCAGCCAAATTTAATTGCTCAGTTGAATCAACCAAAAACCACCAACCATTCAGCTAAATCTAACTGGATTTTTCAAATCAACCAATAACTAATCACCCCTCAAACTAAACTGTGTCCAATTGATTTGACTAAAAGCCATCAACCACTCAGCCAAACAAAATAACCTATTTATAATCAGATAAAACCAAACATAACTATTTCTCTCACAAATCTCACTTTTATAATTTAAAAGTGGTTATTACAAGTCCAGAGAGAACATTCACATGCCTGTGGAATAATGCACCTATAGAGCAGTACATCACAGCCATAACACTTAGCATAAGTAGGTCTTTCCACCCATCTGTGTGAAGCACAAAGAAACAAATGGCTGTTTGTGCTGAATATGACCCAATTACAAAGTATTCCAAAATGGATGCATTGTATGGACAACTTCCTGCTGACAAGGCACTAATTATATATTGGTGACATGAATGACTAAAACAAGCAAACTCAACTGAAAAAACATGAAAACACAGCAACAAGCGCAGCAAATGAAACTGACTCCCCAGGATCAGTTTCTACCAAAAACTAGATGATTGACACTAACCTTGGAGATCATAAAGCAACGCCAAGAACAGTAACATTGGGAATATTCCCCACCGAACCTCAAATAGGTGAGGGGATCAGGGCCTTGCAGGGGGGAAACTTTTTAAAAAATAAAAAAACCCAATGAAGTTTTAGTTGGATCAGATACCAAATCCAATTCGACCAGCTGAAGCCAAGGGCCAAGTTCATCTGGGCAACAATAAAAAATGGTTGCAAATGAGATAGAGAAAGTATCCAATGATGCTCAAAATAATTGACCAAAAATTGTTGGAGACCAGTCCTGACAATGACCAGTCAGGGGGTAGAACGGTCCCTGACCACAATTGAACAGTCAAACTGAGAAAATTGTCAACTATAATCCCTGATGAACCATTGGGTGCAATCCCTGACTAATCCAAGTTGACAACAGGGGCAAAATCAGCCCAGCATCAATCAGCAAATCAGAGTAAACCATTGGGGATGATCCTCATTGGGGATAAAGGAGTATCGGGCACCAGTTATGAAGGATTGGACACCCACAAAGTTCATCAAAAAAGCCAAAATACTAACAGAAGGGGCCAAAACCCTGACAGCAGTCAAGTCAATGACCAGAGCCGGTGAAGTACACCCCCATCCAGAAGGATATGTTAGCCCACCATGGAGTGTCTTCATGTGAAATCAAGCAATGGGATACCCTACAGTTCCTATATTCAACAGCAACACAATGGATCTCCAAAAATATTATGCTGACCATCACGGCCATTTGGCATGAACACAAATTTTCTGCTGGAGCAGCCAAAAAATGGCTATAACTCCCAATTATTGCTTGAGATAGCAATGCTCTTCAAGGCATCATGGATTTGAACCAAAGATGCCCTTGAATGGATAAAACTCCCCCTGGAGCATAAGGTGATTGAAGCTGCAGCTCAAGAAGATTTGAAGCTGGTGGATGCAAAGGCTTGGATGGAAGCTGGTATCAACCTCCTTAATGCAATTTATACAATAAGGCTGGAATATCAGCAAGATTCGCCCAAGCCGTCAGGAACTTAGGACTCACCCCAATGGAATTATCTGACTACACAAAATGTTTCCAAAAATTTTGACTGCCCTTGAATGGGCCTGACATACCATTCCAGTCAACACCACGCTGGAATGGTATAACACCACTTTCTACCCAAAGGAGGCATTGTCTTGGATTGTGGCCAGGTTCAAGGCCACCAAGTCCCTACACTGGTCATACACTCAAATTCTGCCAGCCACCACATCCAATCTAATGAAGGTGGGCTGAACAAAGGAGAAGGTGGTGGAGTGGGGACCCTTCTGGGATTGGTTGCTGGAAGAGGCCATTAACTGGCCCACCAATGGATTCACCCCGCTGGAAATAAAATACTGGCTCCGCGTGGGAGCCAGTATTGACCAGGCTTGGGAATGGGCAGATCTGGGATTCACAAAACCCATCCACAAAACCCTCCAAGGCTGACTGTTCTTATTGAGAAACGGAAACTCTGGCATGATGCCACCACACTAGCTAAAGCCTCAGACTGGGACACAGTGGGGTTCACCCCAGAGTTGGCCCAACCATGGCTAGAACACAAGATTTCACCATAGGTGACATCAGCGATGAAAGGGGTCATGACCCTCAGACCTGGGCCAAGAATGGATCAAAGTGGGGATCTGAATTGAAACCATCCAAGATTGGAAGCAACCCTTCCCAGAACTGACAGTAGCCGTCCCATATGCCGCTGAAGGTTTTTCCCCTTCTGAAGCCTTTCAATGGTGCGAGGTGGGAATTATGGCCACCATGGCACAAATATGTACAGATGGCAGGTGGAACAGCGTTATGGTAAGGGATTGGTACCAGCATAGTTCGATTACACTGGAGGCCCTCCAGAAATACCTGCACCCAACGTGCAATCTGGAATCCACTCTCAAATGGTACCAACTGTGATTTTCACTGAAGGATGCCCTCGAGTGGAAAAGTCTTTAAATTGGAGCACAAATGGCTAGAAGCATTAATTGGTGTGGTATCAGCATATGCCAGATAAAAGCATTTCTCAATCAGGGATTTAGCCTCAATGAGTTGGTAATCTGGATAATTAAGGGGTAAACTCCCGCTGAAGTACCAAAGCCTAGCACGAAATCAAAGTTATACAGTGCCACAGCAACCCATACCAACAATAACACATGGAATGGGGCCAGAAGCCATATTGAATACATCTGCCAACTTATCAGTGGAGGCTTCACAGACCGCCAAGCGCCTAAGTCATTTCTAAAGGATGCAATCTGAATCCACCTGAAGCTGGAGGAGGAGTGTTTCAACCTGATAATGGTGATTTATCAGGAGCTCAACGAGGTGCTAGCAGGAGGGGACTTCAATAACCACGGGTGCCCAAATGGGGCTATATAGATATTGTGATCCCAGGCGAATTGGACCATAAAAAACTCCTTGAGTTCAGAATAAAATATAAGGGTGTCTATCTGCAAATGGATCTGACTAGATACACTAGCCAAACTGCATGGTGGATGACATTCCAAAAGCTCCTGAACAATTGGGAGAGGGAATGGGTGCATGAAGTGATCCAGACTTGACTATTGTAATATGGGGAAGTATGAGAATTTTGGCAAGCTGGTGATTAAATCACAAAGTGCCTTCACCACCAAACAGTCAAAGTGCTATATGAACTGGCACCATGGATGAAGCTAGATAAAATCTCCCTACCTCATTTCTTTCACCTTCCTGGCCTAAGAAGAGTCATGTACAAAGAGCTGGAAGACGCAAAGAAAGTATGCCAGTTCTGTTACCAGACTGGCCATACAATGGCCCAATGCCACCATCGCAAAGGAAAGACCCTTGAGAGTATGAATATGACCCATTTGGAGGGATCATAAAGGTCAGGGCCAAAACATTCCTTTAACCAAAAGCTAAAGAATGGATCCCATGGAACCTAACAAAAGTTGCAGATATGAAATTCCAACAGCAAGATCTGGACCTCGCCCATAGGGAAGCATAGGAGTGAGAAGCAGCCAAGTGACCTGAAGCAGATGAAGAGCCCTTCATCAACCCAAACCCCAAATCATACAGAATGGATGAAGGAATGAGACCCAAACTGACGGCACCATGACCATCCCAAGTGAAATGGCGATCTGTGAGGAAGAAAGATTGAAGAAGGTAAACCTGAAAAAATCCCTTAAGAAGAGATGGGCAGCACAAGATGCCATTAAATTGAAACCTAAGCCCAACAAGTTGAAAGCAAATTCAAAGTCAACTTGGAAAGCATCGGCAAACAAACCTGAGGAGACTAGCAACCAAAAACTGAATTTATGTGATTGGCAGAATTGGCCAATTGGGCTCCAACCAAAAAAGACCAGATCCACTGAAAACTTGAACAAAGGGGTGGGAACCTGATCAACGGATGAGGGGGAATCTGCCACTCCGCCAGTAGAGACCATGGAGCACCCAGAGCTGGTAATCAAACTATCCCCGTTGTCCATTAATAGGGAGATAGGGATGGCAACTGAATTCCTGGTGCACATAATGCCCGGGAAGACAATCCCAGTTCCATCAAACCAACCCCAAATGTTGACCAATACCCCCCGCCCACCCTCAGCAACACCAACTACCAACAAGTAAACCTCCATCTGTGACTCAATTCACGACCCTGAAAATAGTAATCCTTATATCTGTGGGTCAGGCAGCTGGAAATGAGGATTGTGACCGCAAATGCTTGGTGTATGGCGAGCATACAAATGAGAAGGCGGAAGTTACACCATTTCAAAACAAACAATAATATAGACATAATTTTAATATTGGAAATGCAATCAGGTTGCCAAAAGGAAATTGTTCTGACTCAATCCTTGACACAAAGAATCACCTGTGGTCCCGCCAAATAGGCTATCAGGTGCTTTGGATGGATCATGTGGCAATTGTCGCATTTCAAGAATATAGGCCTGGAATCTGGGGAGGAAACTCATGCTAAAAGGATCCTGATAGCAACCGCTATGCATAGGAAAACTGGAAAGAGCCTTTGAGTGGTGACAGTCTACGCTCTGTTGAAGCCCTGCAAAAACCAAATATTTTGGGAACTTTTAATGAAACTACCAGCTGACACAATGACAGTTTTAGCAATAGTCCTAAAATGTTAGACAAATGTGATTTGTGATATGTTCCCAATAAGCGGAAGTCCCAAAAGGAAGGCTGATGAGATGCTAGAATACCTAGTCAAATCAGGATGTGCCTCACAATTGACGAGTAGGAGGATGACCCAGACAACCTAATGCAATGGACATACAACTCCGCTGATAACCACAGGCTGGTTCGCGCCTGGATTATATACTGGTGTTGTTTGACCTCATGCCACTGACATCCAACAGAAAAGTCAATATAAATACCAAAAGTGACCACTTGATTGTCTATGTGGATATTAACCTGGAAGAACCCCTAAGGAACTGAAAATGGCAACTGGCACCCGCCACGCTGAGGGACAGGGAATGGCACCAAACAATTGAAGTCAGACTGGATTGTCACCCAAAGATAGACCATCTGGAATGATGGATCAGGATCAAAGAGAAGATGAATCACAATAGCATGAAGTTAAAAAAAGTGACAACCTACAAGTGAACTACCACCATGAAACAGCTGAAAACTGCACTGGAGAGGTTGAAGCGCAATAGGTGGGACAGCAAAGGATGGTGGAGCGAGTACCAAACAACACACAAAAGGTATCAGGCCTTAATGACAACACAGGATTCGGAGAGATGGAACAACTCTACCTACCAATATCAGAGCTTAGTGGGGATGATGACCAAAGAGGGCCTGGTACACCTCATGGAAATCTAAACCAAGGCTAGGATACACGAAGTAGAGACAGTGGAAGGGGAAGTATCAATGGACCCAGAAACAATCAAACCTGAGATTGAATGCTTCTACAGTGAACTATTACACCAACAAGTAACGAGTGAGTTGGCAATGGATGCCCTAATTGACCTGGCCAAGCCAGCTCCTCGGGGGCTGTATGTTGGAAGATGTTACTAACCTATCTGATAAAATTTTGATCGATGAAGTTAAGCAGGCGCTAAAAGAGTCACTGAGAATGAAGGCACCAGGACCTGACAACATGTGTGCGGAGGTGTACAGTGCATTCTGTGACCACATTGCACTAGAACTAAAATCCCTATTTAATCACTGTTTGTGAAATGGACAGCAAATCCTGGGAGGTCAGGAGACCCAAATTGTACTCTTGTACAAAAAGGGACTCTGATGCCAACTACAGAACTGGCGCCCAATTGCACTATCCAACGCCAATTATAAGCTGCTGATGCACATATTATCAAATCAGCTGATGGCAACAGCACCGCACATGCTCCATAAGGCCCAAAACGGGTTCATCAAGGGCTGGAGTATTTGGGTCAGCATTGGTGAGGTCCAAAACGTACTCCAAGATGCACGGGGAACTGAGCAGGGATATATCATATTCCTTGACATGGAAAAGACCTATGATTGGGTAGCGTGGTCATTCCTACATGAGGTGTTGGAAGTGGTTGGCATCCTCAAACCCTTTAGATCATGGATAACAACACTGTATCTGGGCCTGGTAACCAAGATGATCATCGAAGATGGCATAACAAATGACATACTGGTCATGCAGGGTCTCTGACAAGGCAATCCTATTGTCACAAAATCGACTATGGGCTCCCTAGTGTGCCAGGCCAACCAGTATGAAGACTGGTGGCCCTTTGCTGTTTTGCTTTCATTGGCGTATTAACCCATACAAGTCCTGCGTCCAACCCACCACCTAACCACCAATGGCTTTGCCTTTAGCCCCAGGCGTCCTCAGGAGTGTGCCCCAACAAGTCCTGCCCCCTTCCTGGGCGGCTCAGGCACTTCCATGCTGCCCCACCCTCGAGACCCTTCACCAACCCATCTGAGAATGCCCTGGCTAAGCCATCCCCCTTCCTGGGTGGCTATGGCAACTCCCGCGCTGCACCCCACTAGGGTTTGCGGCCTGTCAGCACATCCGCTGGTAGCCAGCTGGCCAGGTTCCCACTGGTTTCTCATAAGGAGGAGGCATGGGAGCTGGCAGCGCCGGCCACTCCAGGCATGATCACCCGCGCCTATTGGGATCTCCTATCCCACCTTCTCCACTCTAGTTGCACTAAGATACTTCAAACAAACAGGAAAGATGGGCAAACAAGAGATGTTTATTAGGAGGGAATGAACAACTATTTATAATACTTTCAAGGCTACTGCGCCCAAGTACTCTTTGGCCAATCAACTACCTGAAAACCCATTGGCCTCTTGGTTCCAAACCTCTACCAGATCGTAAACTTTATTCATTCATACTCATAGTGATTCCCTCCAGATCTGCCCATCTGATCACCAAATATTAAATTAGATCAATCCATCCTCAGCATAAGTTGCTGGTCGATCATATATAAATTCATAATTAAATAGGACTTAGAGCATCCTCGGCATGAGTCAGTGGTGCTCTGAATTAGTTGGCAGAACCATTTCAGACAATTTGTAATGGATTCATCAGTTTCCCGCTGGAAACTCCCACAATGATCTTTGGATGGCATTTTGGCAGTGAATGCAGCTTCCACAAAACCTAAACTCAATTAGATATATAACATTAGATAGTATTGAACTAGGCAATTAGCTGGCAATTACGCCCAACTAACCAAAACCCCTAATTTGGATACTATCAGAAGGATTTATCTAGTTAAAATACTGACATTGCCCTACACTTATCCAGATGATATCCTTCAGTGTGACCCACCCCAATGATGTTTCAAGACCTCCCAGCGCCCTCATGAAGGAGCGCTGGTCTTAACCAGTGGCTTTTGCCCCTATGTAACCAAACATCCAACTACTCAAGCAGCCTATTAGTGAAACCCCCTGTAGTGAGCACCACTGTCACAAAATTGACCCTGGGCTCCGCTAGTGTGCCAGGCCAACCAGTATAAAGACTGGTGGCCCTTTGCTGTTTCGTTTTCATTGGCATGCCAATCCCTACAAGTTCTGCGTCCAACCCACCAACTAATCACCAACAGCTTTGCCTTTAGCCCCAGGCATCATCGGCATGTGCCCCAGCAAGTCCTGCCCCCTTCCTGGGTGGCTCAGGCACTTCCATGCTGCCCCACCCTTGAGACCCTTCACCAACCCATCTGGGCATGCCCCAGCGAGTCCATCCCCCTTCCTGGGTGGCTATGGCAACTCCCGCGCTGCACCCCACTAGGGTTTGCAGCCTGTCAGCACATCTGCTGGTAGCCAGCTGGCCAGGCTTCTACTAGTTCCTCATAAGGAGGAGGCATGGGAGCTGGCAGCGCTTGCCACTTCAGGCGTGATCACCCACGCTTATTCAGGGATCTCCTATCCCACCTTCTCCACTCTAGTTGCACTAAGATACTTCAAACAAATAGGAAAGGTGGGCATATGAGAGATGTTTATTAGGAGGGAATGAATGATTATTTATACTAATTCAGGGTTACTGCACCCAAGTACTCTTTGGCCAATCAATTAATGAAAACCCATTAGTCTCTTGATTCCAAACCTCTATCATATCGTAAACTTTATTCATTCATACTCATAGTGATTCTCTCCAGATCTGCTCATCTAATCACTGAATATTAAATTAGGTCAATCCATCCTCAGCGTAAGTTGCTGAGCAATTTTATATAAATTCATAATTAAATATGACTTCAAGCATCTTCAGCATGAGTTGCCGGTGCTCAAAATTAGTCAGCAGAAGCATTTCAGACGATTTGTAATGGATTTATCAGCTTTCCACTGTAAACTCCCACAACAATCTTCAAATGGCATTTCAGCAGCAAATGCAGCTTCCGCTAAACCTAAAACTCAATTAAATATATAACATTAAATAGTATCAAACTAGGCGATTAGCTGGCAATTACACCCAACAATTTGAAACCCTTAATTTGGATACTATCAGGATGATTTATCTGGTTAAAATCCCAACTTCTATGTCACCAATTTTGTTCAATTTTGCAGCTAACATCTTATTGCAGCGGCGGATGTGAGACTCCAGGGCCTAGTCCACCTCAACCAAATGCCACTAAAAGTGTTGGCCTTTTCCAATGATATGGTGGTAGATGTCAGCTTGCTGACCAACCTACAGGGCGCAGAGGAGCTACTGATCTATACCAGTTAGTATCAAATGCAAAGATAAACTTGGCAAAAACCTCTGTAATGAGGGTTGGTGTCCTAAACTTCAGCCCACTGACTGACACAACACCAATCACAAACTCCCAGATGATCTGATACCTTAGGATACTCTTTAATAATAAGGGGCCAGCGGTACTGAAAATGGAGCAAGAGGTATTATCAAATCTATCAGTCCAAATGGCATACTGGAAAATGCCTGATTATACCTTGAGGAGAAAGTGCTGGCAATCAATTTGTTCATTATCTCAAAGTTGTGGTATGTTGCCCATGTGCAGTCAATGAGCCTGAACCTAGAGGAAAAATCAGGACAATGCTCCAGACCTTCCTATGGTTCAAGGTGAAAGTGGCACTGATAGCACTAGAAACCTTGTCCAAACTGAAGTCTTAAGTAGGCATGGGCCTTCTGGACTTTGAATCCCATGCTTGGCGGATATGGGCAAAGTCATTCCTTAAACTGATGCAAATGCACATGCGCTGCCTGACCCTAGCTTGGAGCGTGAACTGGGTTAGAGCTCAGGGACTTCAGGAGCCAGTCTCACCCAGCTCACTATGTAAATGGATGATGTGCCACCCTTTAAATATCCTCCCTAAAAGGCACCTCACATTATTAGCAACTGTGTAATTGGGCAGTGCGCCTGGGTGGTCGTTCAAACTAATGGATCAGGGTGTCAACCAAATCCACATAGATGTTGAGGCCCATAATTCCGTAATGATTTCTGTGATGAAATGGGAAGAACAAAATTGAATCATCCAAAAATATGCTTCCAAGTCAATCAATATCAGATACAAATTTACCCAGATCAAATTTGGGGATCTGCTACTGAAAGCCAGGCGTAACCCACCCACTTGAACATGAATCTTGAACAACTAGGCAACTGAAGGCCATGACAAAAACTACCAAATGAAGAGAATTTTGGGCCTGAACTCACAACTGGTAATAGTCAAGCAACAATCATTAACCTGGCAGATCCTTCACTGCGCATTTAAATCTGGTAAACACAGTGGACTAGATTACCCACATAAGGAGTGCCCTGTATGCGCTGAACGGGAAGCAGATATTGCTCACCTAAATTATGAACATGTCATGTTCAAAAGATATTGGTCCACAATGTACTACATCCTGTCAGGTGAACAATCACTAATGGAAATGCATCTATTGCAGGACCTTTTTTGTGAAAACCCTGTGATCATCCCCAATCCAATTGTGAGCCTTCATCTACCATTATTGTGTATGGGTGATACACTCAGTTCTCATTGCCAAGAGTTTGGACAATGAGAGCCCCCATCGCAAAGTTTGGTGTTGAAGACCATTCAGATTATCTCCAATCAGCTCCAACAGATCACAAAATTCTCGCACCTAATCCCCGGGTGTTACAAAGCTGCACGTTTGGCTTTGCCTGCCAGATTGATCATCATATGTGACAAAGCAACTAATTGATTAAAGATCAAATGGCCTGTAAGTCCGCTGATTCTAGAACTGTGACTAATGATGGTGATCACTGATCAGCAATGGTTGGGGGTGCTAGGTCTCTAGCAGCCCAAATTCCCAGTCGTTTATCCTCAGCTGAATCTTCTGTGTTCTGCCCTCCCCTCTTACTTTCCTTTTAATTTTTAAATAAAGTATTAAGTTTTTTTTAAAATCAGATAACACCAAAATGCTACCCAAAACATCTTTATATATATTAAAATACATATCAGAGAAAAAAGAACATCCTTTAAAAAAGCTCTATAAGTATGAAATAATTAAGAAATTATGCCTTCTCAATAAAACCCTTTTTGAAGTCAAAATCATCTTCCAACCTGACTTATAAATTTTGCTCACAAATAAAATTTATACCTCTTGTCTAAATTAGTCCAAATGTAAACTATAAGCAACTTAGAATATACAGTGCTGAGTATATATATTTTAAATGCCTACTATAAGTCAGTTAAAATATGGCACCAACTTCAAAAAGGGTTTTATTGAGGAGGCATAATTTCATGATTATTTCATACTTTTTAGAGCTTTAAAGGAGGTTTTTTTTCAAAAAATTTGTTTTTGAGAACATTCTTTTTCCCAAAAAATTAGTGCATTTTTAAAGGTGGCTCTTTTTCTTACTTTTATTTTTATTACTATCTCCATATATCCTTTTTAACCCTTTACTATTCCTCTATAAAATTAAAACTCATTGTATATATTATATATATTTATCATATAAACAAATATATTGATAATTCATTCTATTAAATTTAGTTGATTTTATTGGTCAACGTATGCTGAATTTACTGCTTGCCATCTACAGTAACTCATTTTATTAGATTTGGTTGCTTATATTAGTCAATCTATGATAAATTTATTAATCACTATCTAAAATAATTTATTTTATCAAATTTAGATGAGTTTGTTGGTCAAATTATGCAAAAACGATAGCCATCTATAATGATTTAAGCTCATCCCACTATGATCTCATACTGCCTAGATTTTGAATTTACCCTCAGTCATAGGACATATATCATAAGTGATTGTGCTAGGATTTGAACAACCAACAATTTTATATTCAAGTTTAGAGCCAAAAGCTGAGCTGATTATGCTAGATTTTTTTTTCTAAAAAACTCCATACTTTATTAAAATAGACTATAAGGGAAAGTAAGGGGGAAGGGCAAAATACAGGTGATTTGGCTGAGGGAAAAAAGACTGGGGATTTGGGCCACTAGAGTTCTAGCACCTCTGACTATTGCTGATCGGCAATTGCCATCACTAGCACAGTTCTAGCAGTGGCTGGCTTACAGGCCATACTTTTCTAAGACAATTTGTAGCTTCATCGTGTGTGATGAGCAATCCAGCAGGGAAAGCCAAACGTGTGGTTTTATAACACCTGGGGATTATGTGCGAGAATTTTGAGATCTGGTGGAGCTGATAAGAGATAATTTGAATGGTCTTCAATACCAAACCTCTGTGATGGGGGCGCTCATTGCTCATAGTCTTGGCACCGAGTGCACAGTGAATTACCCATACATGTTAATGGTAAAGGAAGACTCATAGTTGGATTGAGGCTGTTCTCAGGGTTTTTGTAAAGAACAGGTCCTGCGATGGATGTATACCCGGGGGTGAATGATTGCCTGATAGGATATATCACATTGTGGACCAGTATTTTTTGAACATGGCACATTCATAATAGCAATGTGCTATGTCTGCTTCCGGTTTGGTGCATATGGGGCATTCTTTGTGCTGGTAATCCAGCCTGCTGTGCTTGCCCAATTTGAATGCCCAATTAAGGATCTGCCAGGTTACCAACCAGTGTTTTGCTGTAACCAAGCGGGTGTTCAGGCTTGAAACCAACTCCTTCATTGGGTAGTTGGTGTTGTGGCCTTTGGTAGTCCAGTCATTAAGGATTTGTGGGCGGTGGGAAGATTGCGCCCTGTTTTTGGGAGCGGATCTCCATATTCTATCAGCATCAATTTGTACCTAATTCTGATTGACTTGGTTGCATATTTGTTGGCAATTCAGTTACATTCCTCCCATCTTGTTGCAGTAATCATTGCGGTGTTACATGCTTCAACATCTCTTCAAATTTGGTCAGCCTCTTGGTCTGATTTTTTGAATGACCACTCACCCTGGCGCATGGCCCAATTGCAGAGTCACCAGTAGTGTGGGGCACCTTTTTGTGAGGTAATCTTCAGGTGGTTCACCATCCATTTGCTTAATGATCAGGGGAAGACTGGCTCTTGGAGGCCTTGGGCTCTTGCCCAGTTCACACCCCATGCTAGAGTCGGGCAGCGCATGTGTGTCTGTGTTAGCTTCAGAAATGACTTCCCCCATATGCGCTGGGTGTGAGATTCAAAGTCCAGTAGGCCCATGCCTCCTTTGTTCTTTGGTTTCAACAGGACTTCCAGTGGAATTGGTGCCGCCTTTGCCTTGAACCACAGGAAAGTTCGGAGCATTGACCTGATTTTTTTCTCTAGGTTCAGGCTCATCGGCAGCATGTGCACAACATACCATAGTTTCAAGAAAATGAAGACACACTATCGCCTGTACTTTCTCCTCGAGGCATAGTCTGGCGCCCTTCCAGCATGACATTTGGAATGATAAGCTTGTTAATAATT
>JAKSZP010012846.1:0-14476 GCA_022478985.1 Massospora cicadina
TCTTTGATGAATACTTTTACTCTCTGTGAAAAGCTTGTCAACGTTTAACATGCTCACCCTTGATGATGTTATCGCCGTCCTGTTAATTGGGTTAGCTTCTCCGCCCTTTCTAGCCAGGCATATCATCTCAGTGAAATGCCACTATAAAAATATCAACGACATTAAGGATGCTCTGTTAGACGTTGCCAATTTCCATCCATGTGCAACAACCAATGAAGCTGAGGGGAAACCTTCGGTTTAACCACCTAGAAGTTTTTGCTTGTAGAACAGTTGGGGGTGAGCCCACCTGTGCCTATCCTCCCTGGGAAATCTTCTCCCTCAGTGTGACCTAAAACAGATATCCTTCCCTCCTGTAGGTCTAATAATATAATGCAGTTACTACCATGCTTCTGCACACACTCATCAAAGCTGCTGTGCCTTCCCCTCCAGCCCAGCTGGTAGTTGCATGCCCTAAGGCTACCCAACCTCATGTGGCCGTCTCCCCTACCTCAAATGCGGCTTTTCTAGAGGTTTAAAATACCCTTGGACTTGAATCTGAGGGGGTTATGATGATGCTGGCTACTACTTATTGGAAGCTCCTGAAGAAGTGGAGGTCCCTGATCATTTGAATGCTGAAGGAGTAGACAAAACCACCATACCTGAGGAAATGCACCTCAGCCAAATTCTATGGTATCCAAAAGTTATTGACACTGCTAGTGTCGGCGAAGAGTTCTTAGCTGGTTTAATTTGACCTATTTAGCAGTTCCATACAATGAAATCCATCTTGTATAAATAACCTGACACTGCACGAAAATTGACCTCCACTTTCTAACTTAAGGAGGTCTTATCTCTGTCACCTTACTTTGGGAGGAACTCCCACCAAGGTTGAAGTGGTCATTCAAAAAGTCTGGGCAATAACCATACGGGATACTGGCTCCCCAGTTAATGTGATCTCTCATAAGCTCATAACAAAATAAAGCCGGCGCCTGACTTGGAGTATAATCAAGAGTTTGGAACCGCTGGCCCTAATAACACTCATGCTATTGGGGCATATTCTTTTCTTCCCATTAGAATTGGGGAGCTCATCTTATTGGCCCCTTCAGTGGCATTGGATAAAAACGCCTATGATATGCTCATAGGTACCCAGTCTATGATTGAGTATGAGGGAATAATCAACATGAAGCAAGGTTTCCTCTCATTACTCAACTATAAAGTCCCTTTAGTCTTATCCAATAGATAGCCCGGAAAATACAAATACTTTTTCCTGGTTGAATATCCCTTTTCAGCTATGGCTTTACATTATACCACCTCTGGGTGCAACACAAAGAAATTTCCCAATTCACTGGATGCTAGGGACGATATACCTTTATATATGTCACAGACGAGGTCTTGATTAATCCTGTTAAATAACTAGTGGTTGATACAAAAATAACGCTCCAAATCACAAACTACTGTTTTTTGCACCTCGTAATTATTGAGGGAGTTAGTCCCTTGGAGCGTTGGGTATTGCGTGACATTCTCAATCCAGCCTACCAGATGCCTGTTACTCTGCTGTTAAGGGAACCTCACCGCAAAGGACATAGTTGTAAAAAACACCAGGAGATTGGAAGAGGCTTGTTAGTCCCTGTGGAGGACACTGAACAAATCACTCCATTAGCTATACGTTGGATATGGGCCTGCAAACGGATATTCTGGTATGTACCTTACCCAAAATCTATATCTTACATGAGCTGGCCCCAGAAAGCTGAAAAAAAGTTCATAATCTCCTAGAAGACTATAGCGACATATTCTCGAAGTCAGATACTGAATATGGCCATATGAAGGCCTGGATTTACTCCATTGATGTGGATGATGCCCATCCTATTAGGTTCAAACCTTATAATAAGCCAAAGGTGGAGGAACAGCAAATGAGGACGGAGCTCCGGCAGTTATTAGATGCAGGTTTATTAGTTCCTTCACAAAGCCCTTGTCTTCCCCCTTTTGCTAATTAAATAGAAAAACGGAGGTCATAGGATAGTCATAAACTACCACAAGCCAAATAATCTCGCAAAGAAGCATAGCTATCTTATCCCCCGCATTGATGACGCCCTGGCCCATCTCTCTGGCTCTAACTTCTTCACCGCCATTGACTTGGCCAGTGACTATTTGCAAATAGACCTTTCTCCTCAGTATCAGGAGTTATGCGCTCTTATTTTTAGTGAGGGTCTCTTCCAACCCACACGATTACCTCAAGGGTTGTGCAACGCACCTGCCTTGTTCCAGCGTGCGATGGATCATATTTTGTAGGGACTGAAATTAGTTTGTGACATCGTCAATCTCAATTACAATCCAGTGTTCTCAAAAACCTTTAACAAACATTTTGAGCACCTGAAGGAGGTTTTTGACAGTTACATAAGTCATATATTAATTCAAAACCCTCAAAGTATATCTTCTTCCTAAGGAAATTGGCTTTCCTTGGCCACTCCATTTCTCAAGGAGGAATTCAACCCATATAGGACAAGGTCGAAGCAATCTCAAAAATGCCCCCCTAAAAATTTATGGTATATTCAGGTATTTCTAGGGATGATGGGGTATTACCATCAATTCATCCCTAAGTTCGCCCAACTCAGCGAGCCCCTTGTCTGTCTATTAACCAAGAATACTCCCTTTTCAGTGGGTGCTGAACAGAAGGCCGTTTTTGAACCGCTGAAGTTACTGCTGCAACAACGCCCTATCCTAAGGCACCCAGTTTTTAATAAACCCTTTGTCTTGTTTACTGATACCTCAGACTATGCCATTGAGGCCATCTTAGCCCAATTGGATGAAGAAGTTTTGATCATCCTGTATCTCATTTCAGTAAAATGCTTTCAAAAGTGAAACGCAACTACAGAGTTACAGAGAAGGAGTGCCTTGCTGTTTTGTTAGCTTTAAAGCATTAATGCCCTTTTCTATATAGGACCACCTTCACTGTAGTTATGAACCACACTTTGTTGAAATGGTTACAAATATGAAAAGTCCTGCTGGATGGTTAGCTCACTGAGCTCTAAAGCTCCAGCATTACGACATGAAGATTTAACACCGTGCTGGGACCCATCACATGAATGTTGATGGGTTGACTCGGCTGATAATCCTTCACTTGGATAATAGTAAGGCAGAGAGGTTACATGACCTCTTAATGACCCCAATTAAATGAGAGGATGAGGATGAGCCTGTTCAGAAGACGTCAGCCTGGCACTCCCACAATACCAAAGTGGAGAACGGGAAGTTGTATAAGCAGGTGGGGAAAAATGGCTGCCTTATCTTCAGCCTTTGGAACGTGTACCTGGTATCCTAGAAGCACACTCCTCTATAGGTCATGGAGGGGCAAAGAAAACTTATGAGTGGATTAAGGATTGGTATTATTGGGATGGAATTATGGAATCTATAATTGACATCTTAGAAGCCTGCCCTACGTGTAAGAAGCAATACAATTCTAAAACTAGATCCAATATCAACCCACTACCTCCCAACAACCGTTCCACACCATCAGTTTGGATGTAGTAGATCCCCTTCTGCAGACTACTAGTGGGAATCAAGTAACCTCATAGTCATTGACCACTTCACTAAGTGGGTTGAAGCCGTGGCTCTCCCTGCCCAACGGCCAAGGCCACAGCCAAGTTTTTACATCAGAACATCTTCTCTCGATATGGCTGTCCACAAGTACTACTCTGTGACAATGGTAAAAATTCACCTCCAGAGTAGTAAAAATCCTGGCCACATCCATGGGAGCCTAACATCTTTTCTCAGCTCCATATAATCCCTACATCAATGGGATCAAGGAAAGAGCAAATGGAACCTTGGTTTCCATTATATAAAAATGGCCTCCTCTGATCCTCTTCACTGGGATCAATACCTACCCAGTGCCCTTATGGCAAACCGGATTAGCTATACCAGATTTTAAAATGTCTCCATTCCATGTCTTGTATGGGCGGAAACCAGGATAACCTGACCTCTTAGCTAAATATGTATTATCTTCTAGAGTTGAGAAACCTGAGAAAATCATGATAAGATTGGCTCAGCGCATCATCCAACTCTAGTCTGAAGCTATGCCAAATTTAGAAAAAATGGTGATAAAAGAAGGGCATGCTGCCAATGAGCTTCAAAC
The DNA here is from genome assembly GCA_022478985.1 of Massospora cicadina. Taxonomy (NCBI): domain Eukaryota; kingdom Fungi; phylum Entomophthoromycota; class Entomophthoromycetes; order Entomophthorales; family Entomophthoraceae; genus Massospora; species Massospora cicadina. The sequence goes on from JAKSZP010012846.1 coordinate 4,103, forward strand.
CCCCCTACCTACATTCCAAGTGTCTGACATGGTATCATACTAGCATAACTGCAATTCTTCTAGAAGCGGTAAGCTTGGATCATTTGGGAGTGTCTTTTCACAATTACCTACAAAAGAGGCAATGATTACTCAATAAAATCCTTGGCTACCAGGTTTACTATCAATCAGGTACATGGCCGATTCTTATGTCCCTATTCTCCCCCCCAACATTCTTAAGGGGGTGATGTTGGACATTTTCCCTCCCAGCTGCAAAATAAACATGTTTTGGGTTGAGATCTGCTGAAAAGGGGAAATGTCAGCTATTTGCAAGTTTGCAATACTAATACCAAGGATTTAAATGATACTAACGAATATATCAGGCAAAAGACCCTGGCTGATTATTGGTGAAACCCCACAAATCAGGGTAACATGTTTTCAAATACTTTACAGGCAATAAAGCAAAGATTGAGCAGCTAGATTATTCTGACCATGCGGCGGACCTTAAGAGGTCCATTGGATGGTACTTTCCCAGCCAAAAATATATCCATTCAAGCACCAACGTGGGGACCACCTCCTTTTATATGCATGGCGGGGATCCCCTAAGGTTAAATTTTTTTCTTATGGCTTTTTTCTGAAGTTTATTAAATAATTATCTCATGGGTATGTATTGCCAAAAGTTAACTTCCCATTCATTTTTAGCCAAAGTGAAGTAAGTATTCTGAGCTTTGATAGGCTTAGTGAGCATTTTCCTTATTCATACTGCAACAAGCCGTTCTGAACTTATTATTAAATCCCTTTGACCCTTGATCAAGTTTAACTACTGATTGGATATTCAGAAGGTTTGGTTTTCTTTCTTTTCCCACGCTTCTAATAGAAATCTTAAAACACAGCTTTTTATTAGTATTATATCTATTATTTAAATAAACCGTTGAGGAATCCAGCGGCTTGAAGCACCAGCGATAATAACTCAGCTGGTCTCCTATACCTTGCAAGTGGTTATTGTCAAATAAATTTTTTCGCCAGAAGACCAAGAGAAATATGCGTAAAATGCATGGAGGGGTTATTCTAACCCACTCAGCTCCCATAGGGATTATGCAACTCTCCCGCATCATTGCAACAGACAATGGATCACGTCATGCGAGATCTTAAACTCAGCTGTGTGGTCATTTTCCTAGATAACATAACATTATTTTTTCACAAATTTCACCAATCATCTAAACCACCTCAAGTCAGTGTTTTAACGAGTGAGAGAGAATAATTTCAAACTAAAGCCTGCAAAGTGTACCCTTTTTCAGCAGGATTTAGAATTTCTAGGACATGTCATATCACTGGAAGGAATTCAATCTTTGTATGACAAGGTTGAAGATATCCAAGATCTTGAGCCAAAGAGCCTTTGAGACATACAGGTATTCTTAGAATGATGGGATATTACCATCAATTTATCCCTAATTTCTCTCAACTCGCTGAACCTATTGTACAATTGCTTGCCAAAAATGCCCCTTTTGTATGGGGAGTAGAGCAACGATCTGCATCTGATTCAATGAAGAGTTTGTTGAAAAGACGACCAATTTTACAACATCCATATAATAGGAAGCCATTTATCCTGTTCACTGATGCCTCCAACTTATCCATAGGTGCCATCCTTTCTCAACTAGATGAAAATGGCATTGACCACCCGGTGTCATATTATAGCAAAATACTTTCCAAAAGCTGAGCAAAATTATAGCGTCCCAGAGAAGCGTTCTTAGCTGTTCTCCTGTTAGTGAAACATTTTAGTCATTCTTGTATGGTATTAACTTTACAGTTGTGACAGACCATGAATCCCTAAAGTGGCTGCAAAATATGAAAGATCTGACAGGAAGACAAACCAGTAGGGGCTCTCAAGATTCTTCACTATGTTATGAATATCGTCCACCAAGCTGGAACAAAACACATGAACGTAAATGGAATGACTCGACTACCCCTACTATACCTTGACAATAGCAAAGCTGAACGTTTACACAACCTACTCATGAAGCCAGACTTTTGGGAGGAAAAAGATGTACCATTTCAGAAGATGCTTAGATGACATGCTTAAAATATGAAGGTTTTCAATGGATTAATTTACAAGAAAGTTAGAATCAATTGGCTACCTTACTTGCAACCTTCTGAACGGGTACCAGTTATAATGGAAGCCAAAAACTTTAGGTCATGGAGGATCCAGAAAAACTTATGAATGGATCAAAGATTGCTACTATTAGTAAAGGAATACTAAACTTTGTGGTGGAAGTCGTAGATGCTTGCATCACTTGTAAAAAACAGAAGCTGCATAAGGCTAAGTACAAGTATCAACCTATGACCCCTCAGCAGCTGTTTCATACCATCAGTCTAGATGTCGTAGGTCAACTACCTGATTCCACAGGAGGAAATCAACATATCCTAGTAGAGATTGATCATTATACGAAGTGGATTGAAGCAATCGCCATTCCTACACAAAGTGCCAAATCTAATGCTAACTTTTTATATCAAAACATATCTACTATGAATGGCTGCCCATAGATTCTACAAAGCGATAATGGGAAGAATTTTACGTCAAGACTTGTGAGAATCTTAGCTACAAGCATGGGAACTCAGCTATTATTCTAAGCACCCTACAACCCTTCAACTAATGGTAATGTAGAAAGAGCAAATGGGACATTTGTCACAATACTACGCAATATGCCCACAATCAATCCACTACACTAAGACCAATACCTCCCAAGTGCCTTGATGGCTTATAAGATAAGTTTCCATTAAATTATCAAAATGTCTCTCTTCAAGGCCTTATATGGAAGGAACCTGTAATAACAGCTTTATTAGCTTGATAAGTTACTAGTTATAATACTGAAGAGCCTGTGAAAGCGCTAAGAAGATTACCCCAGAAGATAATAGAACTTCTGTCAGAGGCAATGACAAATCTGGCCAAGACAGTTAAAAGGGGAGGCCAAGCAGCAAATGCAACTCACCAACCTATACCCGCCTTTGAGAAACCAGACTTAGTCCTATATTATCATAATCAATTAGCGCCTCAGGGAGGAAAATTAGATTTCATCTGGGATGGCCATATGCTATCACTTACAAACGTGGAGATGAATACTCAATTAAGACTTTAGAAACTAGTAACGAATAACTGTGTTCATAACTGATTCTTATATCAGTATTCAACACTAATATTCTTGAAACTGGTAATGTCATATATTTGGATATGAGACATGATGGGAATTATGTTGACTATTTAACTCCTTCAGCTGAATCAATATCTAGACCCAAGAAGGGTGTTAAGTCCATTACATTGATAAATTACCTATAGAAATTGATAGTCAGCACAGCTCCAGTTATATCTAGTAAAACTCTGACAAACCAATTCTAGCCTAAAATACTCCAAGATGAATTCCTGGCTCATCAATCTGATGGATCAACTGAAGGTCAGGTGAAAACTACTTGTAGTGGCACTCAAGGCCACAAACGAAGACAAAATTAAAAAAAGGAGGAATCAATAAGCTGCTTTTGATCAACTTAAGTGACACACAGTCTCATCTGACTTGGTTATCAACTCACCATTTTTGCTTATCAAAATTATGGTACAAAGGCACTATAACATCCAGAATGTATCATCTGACCAATATCCTCCCTTCTAAATTTCCACCTCTATTGTATTTATTAATCCTTTTCCTTTTGGGGCTTATAATACTAATTGCGGCATATATAAACCCCTGATTTATACTTTATTAAAGTATGTCATTAATTCTATATCTCGCTTTGTACTTGACTTCAACAAGTCTAGTTTGCCATGCTTACCATAGGACGGATACTATAACAGATGGGACATAAGCGGTGACTTGGCACCCTTTTTATATAATAAATACTTGTCATTCAGCTTAGTCAACCTCAATTTTCGACTGTCAGGATTCTTGGGCATAGCACCATTGAGCTCAAAAATGAAAGCTTAATATTGACCTTGCGTTACACCTTCTTTGCCACACACCCAAACAGACAGAGCACTTTTATCTTCACATCCTGTTATGTTATGGTGCTATTCTTAAGGTGACATATAATTTGGTCCGCACTCTCTACATCCAGAGCGGACAACAACACTTTAGCCTTATGCCAATCTGAAGCCCCCTCTACGCAAAGTCAAACTTCTTACAAAATCCATTTATTTTTCTGTTACATTTAAATGAGGGCAGCTTGTCAATGCAGACCTCTCCCTCTCTAGTAACACTATTCAGTCTATGCTCTGCACAATGTAGCCACTCTGTAGTGTCATCCAAGCGTTTGGCAAGTTGACTGTCTTGGAAACCCACCAGGTGCAGTTGGTGGAAGCCTTGTCAAGCTGACCCTTTATACTCTTATTTTCCTGAAAAAGTATACTGTGAATCTGAAGTAGCATATCCAGAGCAAGTTTTAGTCCCGCTATTGGGATAACTCAATAAACTGGGGTAGTATCCCCTCAAGATGAACCAGTTGCGCCATTGCTTGGCAGATATAGGACTTCTTAGCATGTTGATCAATGGGCCCCATGTAGTGAGCATCACTGCATAAAATTTGCGATATAGTTAGCATTTTCTAAAAGCGTTGCAAAGGGTTTAGCCCACTGAGCAATGGTCAAATAATATGGAGATTGTTGGTCCACAAATTTGAACTTAATAAACTTATATTTGTGAGGCAATTACTCAACCACACTACTTTATTTAAATTAACATAATTAGTGGACTCTTTCTGCTTACAATTCCCTCTTCCTAATATCCACTTTCTTTCTCTTTTCTCTTCCAAAAAGACCCCCCTCCTTGTCTTCTTGTCACACTCATATCTTCGTTACTTTGGTCAGTTCTAACCCTTTGCTTAGCTATCAAACATTTGATGGAACATGTCTGGATCCGCCTAATCATTGACTCTCCAGTGAAATTCACTCTATTTTCCAAGTTAATATATGTAAGTCTTGGGGACCAGCCTTTGAAGCTGGATAGGGCTCAGCACCCTTTCCGGACAAAGAGGGGGCCCAAGGCTCCTGTGGACCCTCTGTCACAACTGGTTGACATCGCCCACGTGATAGACGAGCGCTTGGTGACAACTTTTCTCCCCAAAGCTGCCCCACTCCCACCCCGCCCCTCCTCTTCAATCCTGGTAGGATTGATAGAGGGGGTCTGCAGGGAGGTGGTTCACGTTAGGGGGCTTGGAGAGGGTCAGGAGGCCACCCACTCCCCAGGCCAGCCATGGGGAAAAATTGGGAAAATTGCAATTTCCAGGGTTAGAGCCCGGCCAGTAATTTCCAGACTGTGGGGCTGGTTTGGGTCAGCCGGGTTCAGGAGCCAGATTGGAACATGGCTCAGATCAAAAACCTGGGTGCAAATAGCTCAGATTATCAGGTCTGACGTTCTGAGGCAGTTTTAGTAGGTTCAGATTGTGTGAGCCACCCAATCGTAGAATTGGACTGAATCACAACAAACCCAATCCATGGGCCACTGCTTTCTGAGACGAATCTGGAATTTCTAAGCTGTGAAAATCAGCAAATTTGAGTCATTGGAACCTGGATTGGCAGCATCAATTTGGCTTGGTCACAAGAAGTTGGTAAAATTTGCAAAAATTTTCTAAGCTTCTGCTGAATTGGGAGCTGCCTTTCGCCCCTCCTCCAAGTCAGCCAACCAAATTCCCTCTCCATTCCCTGAACAACCAATCCCCTGACTCCTCCCTATGCCTATTGAACCATTTAAAAGGCAACTGGCCCCACCAAGGCAGTTGTCAGTTCATTCTTTTTATCCTTGTCAAAAATAAAAATCATGTATCCACTTAGTTTGCCATGGACTCCACCCATTGTTAACACAGATTTAAAAACCATTCCGTTTTTTGATCTGACAAAGTGCGCCATTGCCCAGATCCTTTTCCCGATGTTCACAGACTGGATTATCTGGTCACTTAATCCTGCCATGTGGCAGCGGATCATTGACACAATAATCTGGCCCACCCCTAAAGGTGAGGCCACCGTTCTGTTCATTCCTTCGCTTCTTTTAAATGGAGTCCATTCCATTTATTCGGGCATCAAGTCCACCAAATATGCTCCCCAGGGGGAGCGGTCTCAAGACACCCCTGGCCTGCCATGCAGGGGTTTGGCTCTATTCTCCGCCCCTGCCACTGTGGGTCCCACTCACAAGCAGGACTGGGAGTTCCCATTTGGGGAAACTCAGTTTCAGCCCCTCCTATGGGGTTTCCTCCACTTTTACCCACATTTCCAACAATGTGGTGGTCTCTGTGCTGCCTCTTGCTGGTGTACCAGCCTCTTCTTTGAGTTCTAAAGGCCAGCAACTGCATTTCCTGGAGGAGTCGTCGTCCTCCATGCCTCTCCCACCTTTGGGTTTGCCCCTGTAAGACTTGCAGTTGCCCCAACGCAACCATCTGGTTTGCCTTGGGGGCCTTTGGTACATTTTTAAATGTTTGCTTCCCTCATGCCATGTAGATCCCCACTCATCTTAGTCGCTCAGACCGCTATGCCTCTGGCATTATGTGCCCTCCACTGGGTGCTCGCGCACCCTAACTGGGAGCCCAGTCTAGTTCTTCTTAGCCACATCTGTGACATAATGAACCGACCCCTAGTTTTGGCCTTCACCCTCCTCGCTGGTATGGGTGATGCGCTGGCCTTGCCCTCACTTTGAGTGTGCTTTCCCTTTGTGAACTGGCCTTCTCCTGCTGGGCGGTAGCCTCGTTTATCCAGGCTTGCCGCCAGGCTCAGATGAGCTAGTCCCTGGCCTGCCAGGCACCAACGGATAGTGTTACCCCTTTAGAAAATACAGCAGGGTTGGTGGTTCCCCTTGTCCCCTCTGATGAGGTGGCAGATCAAGTCCTGGGCGTCCTGGAAGAGATCCAGGTGCGTCTCACTGCTGATGGGGGGAAGTCAGCACTCCCCTCTGATGCCCAGCAGAGCATGGCCCTCCTGGACGCCCTGGATGGGGATGCCCGCCATTGGGTCAGGGGAGTGCTCCACTCTGCTGCCAAGCCAGGCAACCCCACCCCCTTGTTAGCGTTTGTTACCTCAGCGGTCCAGGCCCCTGAGTCAAGACCATCGCGCCTCCTCCACTTGTTTACGTTGGGACAGGCAGCCATGGACCTGGCCTCCTTGATTGAGGCCTTCGCAAACCTTGCTCCCACAGTTCCCATTATGGTCAAAATCGCGGTCTCTGCCTTCTGCGCGGCCTTGAATCCCAGTGCAGCAGCCCATAGTGTTTTAGATCCCCTCCCTGGGTCTTTGGAGAAGCTTTTTCTGTGGCTCAGGAAATTGAGGCCAGGCCCTGGCACAATCCAGCGTGTCCTATTGCCCCTTTTGAGGCACCATGTGCTGTGCCTCCTCCTGCCAGTGGGCGTAACCAGGAGAAGCGTCCCCCTGGTTTAGCTGCCTTGGGTTCTGTCGGGATTTCATCAAATTCCCTTATTTCCAAAAACTCCACCCCATCAATTCCCCAGCATCATCAGAAGGAGTGAGCAATATATTTCAATTTATCAAGGTTGACGATCAATCTCATCCCAATTAACTGATTGAATATTCAATAGCTCAGAGATTAATTTGCTCTGATATATTATGAGCCATTAAAAAACCTATCTTATTTCCTCTTTTTCAAAATAAAAATTAAGTTGATTCACAACCTATATTTCCATTTAATTTTAATACATTCTTGGAGAATCCTCTCAGTGTAATTTGAGATCAAACCTGCCCCATTGGAAGTGTAATTTAAAACTTCCAGAGTTTCCCTCCTAGGGGCATCCTTGGTGGATGTGGGATCTGCCAATGGATGCCACAAATATTTTGTTTAAAGTAAGATTTTTACTTTTTAATAAAAGTAATAAATAATGCTTTGTTAAAGTTTTTTATGTTTTTTATTGTTTAGGCAGGGCAAAACCAAGAATGGTCCTTTCTTCAATACTAGTATTTCCTATTTAAACTAGTTCAAATTTTGAGACCATGGGTATTCAAGGCAAAAATATATAAAGCTGAGTCATCTAAATTAGGAAATATAGGCTTTCAGCCTATCAGATCGAAGATAAATTTTCTGAGGCAAAACTGACCCATGTGGTAATGATTTGATGAAAGTATCCAGTCACCAGCGAGTAAAATCTTCTCACCTCGGCGGTGGTCAGACTCATGTGGTAATAATTGGTTACTTTACACCCTATCATCATCAAGTAATATCTTCTCACCTCGGAGTTGATCAGACCCATGTGGTAACAAACACCCCAAATTCGGCCAAGAAGTTGGAGTAATCTTATTAATAGTTATTACCTTTTTAAGCCGTTTTTTGTTATAAACCATGTTTCTCTGATAGTTAGGATTCCACCGAGAATCCACCAAGGTCTTTTTGCCATTGGTACTCATATCATTAATAACCACAATATTGTTTGATGATTGGGCAGGAGATGGGCCAATCATGGTAGCAGATTTGGGAGCACTAATACCTCCAATATTCTTTTCCTTAAGTTGATAAGGAGAATGTCTGACAGTGGACTTCCCCAAAAGAGAGACCCTGCTGATGATACTGCCAGCCCCCAGCTCATATCAGGAGGCTGAATTGTTGGGCCCCTAGTGTTCAGAGTCTGTTCATGGTGATAAGATCGTCCCCCAGGGGGTGGAGGTTGCTCAGTATGATGAGATCATTCCTTAGGGTGAACCCATATCCCCCTGGCGAGAGTGGGGGGAAGGTGCATATCAACCTCCATTTACCTACGTGGAGCAATGAGGTGTTGGAGACCCCAGATCAGCCACGCCCTACTCCTGCAGATCTGGGCCAGTCTCTTCTGATGTTGGGTTATGGGCCCTCCTCAGGTGCCCTTTCACTAGCTCACCCCAATAAAGAGGACAAGCATACTTCTTGTTTCCAATTTCCTTTCCCTTGGAGACTGGGGTAGTCATGGTGTAAGCCCTGCTGGACACCGGGGTGGCGGGTAACCTTGTTGACCTTGCTGTGGCCCAGTCCTTGAATCTAACGATGGACAAAGCTTCCTTCATTCTGGGTGCCTCATCTGAGACTTTGATGTCCCGCTGCGTCCAACGGCCATTGCACTTCTTGATTCACGACTTTGGGTTCACCAACCATTTCTTGGTGGTAAAGGACTTGCTTTATCCTGTAATCTTGGGAGTGTGTTGGTGGCACCGCCAACAAGTTCATATCAACCTTGCCACTAACTCCTTATTGTTTAAAAACCTCAAGTGAGTAGTGAGATTCCCTTGTTAATAACCCTTCCCAATGGTATATCCCTCGGTTCCATCTCCCCACCAGATCCCAGTCTAGCTGACCTCCCACTGGATTTTCCCCCATGCTTAGCTCCATACAGGGCCATCTTTGACATGTCCATGGCAACCAAGCTCCCATCCCACTCTGAGTACAATTTGATGTTCCACTTGACAGTTGACCTGGTCAAGATCAACTGCCCCCTTTACCCCTATATGGAGGAAGGAGATAGGGCTCTCGGCAGTTGATTGGATGACATGCTAGAAAAGTGGTGGTTTGTCAAGAAGACGTCCCCAAATGCCTCTCCCATAGTCTTCGCCAGAAAAGGAGATGGGTCCCTGCGCCCCTGCATTGACTATGGACACCTCAACAACATCTTCTTCCTGGACCCATATCCTTTGCCCTTAGAGCAGAGCATAGCACAGGCCATTGCCAAGTCTTGTGTCTTTTTGAAGTTGGACCTGATGAATGCCTTCAATAGCATGAGGGTGGCGAGGGGACAGGAGTGGCTCACAGTGATTCGTAATCTTCAGGGCCTTTTCCAGTTCAGGGTGATGCCATTTGGCTTAAAGAATGCGCCAGCCACCTTCCATTCCTGATTGACGATGTGCTGAGGGACTTGCGTTTCTCCTGTGAGATGGCCTATATTGACAACATCTTGGTCCATCCCCCCACCCCCAAACAACACGTCAGGGACCTTAAGCAGTTGTGGCGGCCATCCACAAGGCAGGGCTATTTTTAAAGCCCTCCAAGTGCAAGTTCTTCAGGGATGAGGTTACCTTCCTAGAAAATCTTGTCTTGAAGGATGGGTATTCTGTTCCCCTAAGCAAGTTGGAGCCCATCCATTCTTGGCCTACCCCAACCATTCAGAAGAAGCTTCGCAGCTTTCTGGGTACCGTCACCTTTTTAAGGAAATTTTTCCCAGCTTTCGCTCAACTGGCAGCCCCGTTGCATCCCCTCACTGGCAAGAACGTCCCCTTTATATGGTCCCCCAAATGCCAGCAGGCGTTTGAGGTTATCAAGGAGGTGTTTGTCACAGCTCTTGTCCTGTGGCTTGCCAACACGTCCTGTCCTTTCATAGTAGTCTGAAATTCCTCATCAGTGGCTGTGGGTGCTGTGCTGCTACAGGAGCACAAGGAGTGGAGCACACGGTGGCCTATTACTC
>JAKSZP010012847.1:0-14446 GCA_022478985.1 Massospora cicadina
AATTTTTGAGGCAAAAGAATGCAAAGCTCAGTCTTCCAAATTAGGGAATATAGGCTTTTGGCCTATCAGAATGAAGATAAAAATTTTCAGAGGTAGAACTGAACCATGCGGTAATGACTTGAATTGTATCCAATCACCAGCGAGTAAAATCTTTTCACCCTCGGCGGTGGTCTGACTTGGTTGGTAATGATTGGGTATTTCAGTGGTAGTCAAACTCGGAGCATAATGATTGGCTAATGCTTACCCTATCATCCTCGAGTAAAATCTTTGCACCTCGACAGTGGTTAAATTCAGATGATGATTGGTTTACTCACACCTAATCATCGATGGGTAAAACCTTCTTGCCTTGTGGAGGTTCCGATCCATGTGATTTTATACTCCTCATATTCGACCAAGGAGTTGGGGTATTTCTATTATCAGTTTTTACATTTTTTGGCCAATTTGGATTATAATCCTTATTTCTCTGATAGTTGGGATTCCACCGAGAATTGACTAGGGTTTTTTCAGATTTTGTACTCATATCATTAATAACTACAACATTATTTGTAGTTTGGGCAGGAGATGGGCCAATCATGGTGGAAGATTCAGAAGCACTCATACCTCCAACATTCTTTTTCCTGAGTCAAGAAAGTTATTGTCCAAAACTATGTTAACCAATTTATTCTAAATGCAATTATATTTTCAACTTGTGCACCGTTGGGTCTCCCAGGTTCCCTCCAACCTAGGACATTTACCCCTTTTCACTTTGTGCACCGCATCATTTTTGGTTGGTTGTTTGCTATCATGATCACACTTTTTCCCCTAAGTTATTATCGCTCCAGAACCCTCTACTGGGCTCTAGTAAGTTTGATACTAATGGCTAGTTTCAATGCATTGGCTCTGTGCACTGAGCACCACCACGCTGGAAACAGGAGAGTTATAGACACTCTCTTTACATTAGTTGACCAACCATCTAAAATTATGTGCACGAACTTTTTCTGTGTGGGACTTTTCCAAAGTGTAAATGGTGGGCTCCAGTTGAGGGCCTCAGCTGTGGTCAACTGCACCACTGTTTTCTCTTTTTCCCAAACGTTGGAGCAACTTGGCATTATTATGGTTGCCTCCAACTGGAAAGTACCCACTCTTCATGCTTTACCTGGTGGATAAGGACATTTTGAGGTCTGGAAGTCATGATTCCCCAACTTTCCACCAAAATTACCAACTTTAATATTACTAAATGAGGTTTAATTTGACAGCGCGTTCAGACGATGCTGGTGGAATTGGTGCAGATGGCCCTGGGGGTGTTGGCCTTGGATAACGTCGGGAATTCCATTGCTGTTATGGGAATAGGGTCATTCACGTCTAAAAACGCGTTTTATAATGAAAACACTATGTATACCTCTGAACCATATTTGCTCTCTCATGGCTCAGAGAAGGAACCTATTCCTGTGTACCAAATCACCCCAGAAAATCCCCGTTTGACCTCTTCCATAATTCTCAGCACTCAGGAAGTTGAAAAGGAACTGCGCTTACTATATGAAATTGTTTATGCCCCTGCTGAAGATATGGTGGGATATGTGGCCTCAGTAGTAAGAGTGGCCAAGTATCTCTCTCCATTCTTCGATCCAAAATCATACCAGGGTGACATGTTACTGCCAAATGAATAGTTTGGTGGTGATTTACTGGCGTTTTCGGCTTTAAATAAAGACTATTATGGGTATTTTCTACTGACTGCTATCCTTTTCTCCCCTTTAAAAAAATTCAGCACCACTATTCTGGTGGATACTGGTGCCACGGAAAACTTTATGGACCTGAGCCTAGCCGATTACCTTGGGCTGCATTACTTGCCTGGTAGTATGGTTAGGGGAGTGGCGTCCCAAGGTATTCCCGCTCTGAAGGTCGTTGGGACAGTGGACTATCGGGTTGGCAAATACCACTTGTCCAATCACTTCTAAGCTATCAAAAACCTCATGTACCCTATCATTTTGGCTGTGGAGTGGTGGCGGAAGTTTGACGTTAGAACCAACTTGAAAGAGAATACCCTATCCCTAACAGTAAAGAATGGTCGCACACTTGTTGTTCCTTTGTCTGAGGCTGACGCTCAGGGCGACTTTCCCCACTGGCCCCACCTTCACACCCTTAGCCTTCCCTCCATGCTGAAGCCCACTGTGGTGGTTCCCCTACTTTCTTGTTTGGAGGGTTTGGAATCTACCTTTGATGCAGCTTCAGCGGACACACTACCTGTTTATTCCGAGTATGACTGTGACTTTAAACTCACTGTGGATATGGTGCATATTTATTCTCCCATTTACCCTTTGATCATCTGGGAGGAAGAGGCATTAGATGTGTGGTTGAAGGAACAGTTAGCCAAAGGCGCGATTTTCAGCATACCTCCCCCATTTGCTCCCCACTTCTCTTTGCTGAGATAGTGGATGGTACTCTACGCCCATGCGTAGACTATCAGAACCTCAACAATGTCACTGTACCAGATCTATATCCCACCCTTTGGATTCTCTGATTGAGCACTATGTGGAGAAGTTTTTCGCCTTCTCCAAGCTGGATTGCCTCAATGCGTTCAATCAGATCCGGATAAAGAAGGGCCAAGAGTGGTTAACCGCCTTCTGCACTAGAAAAGGGATTTTCCAGTTTCAGGTCATGCTCTTTGGGCTTAAGAACGCCCCTGTCATCTTTCAACGCCACATTGAAGCTGCGTTGGGAGACTTTTTGGGGGTATGCGTGGTTGCCCACATGAATGATATCCTGGTTTTTCCTTGGATCAGGAGTCCCATGCAGTACACCTTCAGCAAGTGGTGGAGAGGTCGAAAGCCATCCGCCTTATGCTAAAAGTTAGTAAATGTGAATTTTTCAAGTCTCAGGTCACCTTTCTGCAACGTCGTGTTTGACCAAGGACACATGATAACTCCAGACAAGATAAGTCTTTTCATGAGTGGCCTACCCCCACACCAGTCAAGGGATTGAGGAGCTTTTGGGGACATGTACGTTTCTCAAAAAGTTCACACCCATTCTTTCTGAGGTGGAAGCTCTCTTATACAAGCCTAGCGGTACCAAGGTGCTTCAGTGGTCCCGTTTTGGAGGATGCTTTCCAAGCAGTGAAGTGCACTCTGTTGTCCACATTTGTTCTTTGCCATGTGTAAAAATTTACTTTGGTTGTTATTGGCAAGCAAACCTAGTACCTTTTTACTGCACAGTTTCTGTTTCATCATGCACTTTGTAACGTTGTATAGTAGAATGAATTATTAATCAATAATAGTATGGAGACTATTATCCATAGTTGATTTTGAATTATTATATTTCGGCCCAACGCTCAGCCAGTATTCCTGATTAAATACTCGTAATGTTGTACTCGTAGGATCTTATTCCCTTGCCCTGTTCAACCTGATCTTCACTGAGATACCCTGGTGACAGTCTCTTTGGTCCAACACACAGTTGGCAGCTATCCTCAGTTGTGACTCCTGTTTCTCTAGATCCCCACATGGATCTTTACTCTAAGAGTCTTTCAATTATTGCACTCAGCAATAATATTCTTGAGACAGAATAGCACAATGGAAGCTGACAATATTTTACTCGTTAAACTATATACTGAATTGGATAACTTAGAACTAAATAACTCTTATTATCTGTCGTATTATCTGTTTTTTTATTATAGTGAACCCTAGGGAATATATAGTGGGAAATTTGGCTGTCTAACCCTTGGTTGAAACCTCTTTGATGAAACGGCAGCCATTGCCATTGAATCACCCATTTTTGTCTCAGCAGCAATGGTCTTCCCCATCCTGGCTAGGATTCCATCTTTTTGGACATCCTCAAGACCTAAAATAGAAAGAGTTGGAAAGTGTGTTCCTAACGTTTTCCTCTCGATCCAAGCAAACCAACCATATTTGGCTAGTGACCTGCTTAGGTAATGGGACTTATTACCCATTAAGGCAGGTCACGCACCAACCAATTGATTCGCTAGTTGCAGGCGGTTTCACTCACCTCGCAACTTGCTATTCATTCCCAATCAGTTAGTGATGAAACCCAACTGATCCCAATTTGTACACCTGATAGTTAATCACTATCAGATGCCCCTATTTCGTCAGCAACTCCGCCCAATGAGATCTTAAGTATTTGTCAAGATCAATCCCTGATGGATATGACAAGGCGAATATCCCAAGATCCCCTGAACGTAGTTACTCCAAAACTTGAGCCAACCGATTTCCAATTCAATTCGCCTTTGGGAATTTTCCCCTAGCGATTTCTGGTAATTAAGCAGTCTGTGAATATGGGCAAAGATCCCAACACATCCCCCCTCTTGCTTAGATTCCCAGTGAGAAAGGGACTAGGGCATGAGAACACTGCTTCAGATACTTGGTCAAATACTTCATTGGTTCAAGAGGAGTACACTCATTCATACTCAATGCTGCTTGGGATGACCTTTGGCATGTAGCTCTCTTCCTCTTCCTCCTCGCTACCACCTACTCAGAGCGCAGTCTCCACAATCTACTGTTGTGCGATGCTGATCAATTTACTCGTGATGTTATTAGTCCCAGGATCCAGTTTTCCCCCCATCAGGGTATATAACCGCTGTCATATTTAGGATTCTTGGTCCAGCATCCTTGATTTCCTGATTCTTCTCCTCGTCTAGATAGGAGAATATTGCCGTCAATGTTCATTATATGGCTCAATTAAGAAAACTTATTTTTATTCGCCCTAGTTATTTCTCTCATAACCTCCTGGCTTAAGTCATTCCTAATTCTTCCCTTGGAGAGCTTATCCCACTAATTTTGAGATTAATTTCTCCAAAATTGGAGCTTAATGGATTGTAGAGTGCATAATGTCAACTTCCATATAAGTCTGACATCCCCCATCTCATCCAGCTCATATGTAAAATTCTGAGCCGTGATACCAGCAGCTTCTGAATAATTTGTCTGATAAAGACCTCCATCTCTTCCAGCATATGAGTCAGGATGCTCAGCGGAACCTCTTCTATGGTCCTTCCAGGAATCATACGCCTATTCTGGCACCAGCGGCTAGTCCTTCCATAGAATTACCAGAAACGGTAACTAATCCCTCCAAAACCAGGCTTGCTATCATTTCAAACAACTCTCAGCAGATTCTTCCTCTGCTGTCAATTCCAGAGTTGGACTTCAAACCTCTCCTGGATTTGGCTCCTTTCGCTGATGCACTGACCATCATCATAGAAGCTCTGGAGATTATGCCGTTTGCTCTTGATCATTTGTTTCTTGCTGTGTCAGACCTGCTTCCCAAGTTCCTCTTCTGACTCAGACAATATTACAAACCCGCTGTTCTGGCTACTGAGCTCACCATTCATAACAGTATTCACTTCGAGCTCCCCTCTGCTGAACTTTGGGCCCAAGTCGCTGAGGCTTTGACCCTAGCGCTGAATCCCTCTGATCTTGGTAATATTCTGGATTGGGATACCGCCACTTATGCTCTTCATTTTACTGGCCAAGTTCTTAGAAGTTGGTCCACGAAGCTTCCAACCTCGCCCAGGTTCCATCATTCATTCAGCTTAGCTCCAAGAAGCCCATAGTCATTGCTTGCAGGATGCAATCCACTCCCTGCACAACTATCTCTTCACTGGCACTTCCTATTGATATCTTCCGCTGATGGCGTTGATAGGGGGCATGATTCAGCAACCCCTTCAAGTATCCCTTGTTCATTGCCAGCCCACATGTCTGGTGTCTTGATGAAGCCCATCATCAGGCGCTCAGAACTAATCTTCCAGCTCTGGTACTGTATCAGGATTACTTGGGGTTATTCGCCAATTGCCTCTTCTTATACTGTTGCTTTCCTCCCCACTCCAGGGTTTCATGATTGGCTTCATCCAACATCTCAATTTCCCTTCCCCTAGTTGCTTTTTCGCAGGGCTCTGAATCCGCTCAAAAAACGTGGTTTCATGTAGGTCTAGCCCTCACTAGCTTCTAATCTTATATCAATTTTGATGGGCTGTTCATTCCTACTGCGATCCATCCTCCATCCCCCAAGAGGCGACATGGTGGAATCATCCCCTTTATTGAGGACAATTAATAAAGATTATAAATTATGAAATTATATTGCTTTTTTCTCTATTAAACTTATAATCTTTTTTTTAATATCTTTAATTTTTTATCTTTATTTTTCTTTTTTTCTATGGGACATGACCTTGTTTCAGTTCAGCGGTCCATCTTTTTATTTTTTTTCCCCCAAACTGGGTCCTGGGTACTTAAACCTGCCAGTTTTCTATGGTTCAGAGGTCCTTTTTTCAGATTCAACCATCTGGATTGGTTCAGAGGTCCTTTTTTCAGACTTTACCTATTCATCAGGACATGTCCGTCTTAATGGTTCATCGGTCCTTCAGGAACTCTTTTATTTTTTCCATCAATCCATCGCTTTAGATACTTATTATGGACTCAATTCATAACTCTACATCCAAGAGATTCTTGATGGAGTAGGCATCAGTTGCCATCTTGGAGATAACTTCAAACGGACCCAACCACAACGCATCTAGTTTGTTTCTTCGTCCAAAACCATTCATATCACAATAGGCAACTCTTTCCCCTATCTGATATTCTGGTAAGGCAGGTGGTTCTTATTGTTCATCGATTTCACTTGTATTCTTTTCTTTAATGTTGTATCGAATGTTTATGATTGCATATCAATCAGGATATATGTCTGTTAGTTCAGGTATTGCTTGGTACTCATCCCCAACGTAGGTTCCACCATTAAATATAAAATCGGCAACGCGGCCTTTCTCCTGTACAACAACTCAAACGGCGTCTTTCCCATTGCCATATATGATGACTAATATTTTAGGCGAACTTCACCAAACTTAGGTACATTCCCCACACGGGAGATTTTTCTGTGACCAGCTTCCACAGCGTCATGGACAGAATTCCATTCACCCAGTCTACCAGTCCATTTGTTTCCAGCCAGTAAGGTACTAACATGACTCCTCTGATCCCCATTATCTCATTCAATCTTGGAATCACATGATACATGAAGTTGGTCCCATTGTCACTAAGCAGGACCTGCGGACATCCATACCGGTATACTACTTGATCCAGGATGAACCTCGCAGTATTGGTAACATCTACTTTTGTTAAGGCCTTTGTCTCTACCCATCTCGTCAGATGGTCAATGGCAACTATAATGTACTTGACTCCCCCTGTGCTCATTGCCAGCATTCCCATCATGTCAATGGACACCATGTGCCAGGAAAATCCAGGTGTACCAGTCAGTATCCAGTTGTATTCTTATGTGGTTTGTGCAGCTGGCACTCCATGAAACAAGCTAGGTAATATGTGACATCGTAGTTGATGAATTCCCAGTAATAGTACTGGCAAATATGGTCAGTTGTTTTCCTCAGGCCTCCATGCCCGACAACCTTGTGAACTTCTTACACTATAGCTGCTCTTTCAGAAGGTTTCAGGAACAATAATTGCTTCCCATTGATCTTCTTGAATACTTGTCCTCTATGGTCTCAGTGTTTACATCACTTTCCAAAGCACACCTTGGATTTCTTGGGGCTTGTCCCCAATTTTTCCATCTACCATTCTCTGGAATAGCTCATCCGCCTGCAGGTATACCATCTGGACCATTGGTAACTGCAATAAGCCATCCGCGTTCTGGTGAGAAGCCCCCACTTGGTGCACAATCTCTTAATCATAAGCCTGGAGCTTAAGTGCCCATTGGGCCAGTCATCCTTCTGGCTCTCTCAAATTGTGCAGCCAACGCAATGAAGAGTGGTCCATTACCACCTTAAAGTGCATTACATTTATGTACACCCAAAACTGCTTGCATGCATAAATGTCTGCAAGGCATTCACACTCAGTCACGGTGTAGTTCCTCTCAGTGGCTGAGAGTGTCCAGCTCACATATGCCACCAGATGTTCATCCCCAAGTTCGTCTACTTGGCTTAATATAGCGCTGATTGCTGTCAATGAAGCATCAGTTTGAATAATAAACTCCTGATCAAAATTTGGATGTTTAAGAATTGGAGAATCTATTAAATACCAGCATAGCTTATCAAAGGAGTCCTGGGCCTCTTCATTCCATATTAATCCTTTTTTCAGAGCCTTAATAAATGAAATTAAGGCTCAGCTATTTGGGAGAAGTCCCAAATAAATCTTCTAATAGATTGTTTCTCTCAGCAACTCATGCCAGCAATCTCATTTCATCTTGATATGCAGATTTTCCCCAGTATCGACCTTGTGGATCACATCTCTCGTGCATCCCAAATTGTGGTCATTTTTTGGGTGAATACTCCCCAATACAATTTAAACAATTTGAGCACCTCCTCTTGCTGGCCTTCCATCAGATCAGCGAGTTGCTCTCAATCAACCAATAGGTTGATGCTCTCGGTCATCCTGACTGATAATTCCATCTCATCGAGGGTGAAAACTCCTCCATTCAGCTGTCAGGATTTCTCGTCGCTTCTTAGGTCTGAAACTCATAGATTATAAAAATAAATATGTTATATGTTTTATATATTTTATATATTTTTTGTATTTTTCTTTTTTCAATGGGACTTGCAACCTACAAAAAGGCTCAGAGGTCCTTCTTTTCCCTTCATCCAAACTGGGTCCTGGGTACTTAAACCTACCAGTTATCATGGTTCAAAATCTTATGCTCTTAAGATTTAACCAACCATTTGGTTCAGTGGTCCCCTTCTGGGATTTGATTAAAATCTCAGGACATAACAATTTAATGGTTCAGAGGTCTGCTGGGAACATTTCAACTATTTTCTCTTAGGCTTAATACTTCTGATTAGTATTGACCTTCTTCACTATATGACCAGCAACGCTGTTTCTTCCCATATAGGCTACACTTGCCGACTTTTGTCATTACTCTTGAATATTAGTCCTTTAATCCCGACTGGTTATTCGTCCAACAGATCCTAATTTCATCCCTTATTTCGACAACTGATGCTTTATTCCTCATATCTCATTACCCAACAGTTTCATCCAATTGTCCATATTGTTTTTCTCCTGGAAAAGAATTTTCATCCTTTATGGCCATCTTTAATTACACAGGTCGTTCTGGCTTCGTTAGCTTCATTCAATTTCTCCTGAATTGATGAACTCATCTCCAGCAACTTCTGACCATTGATTGAGTGTTATTGAGTTAGAATGATTTTCTCCACTGTCTTGGATTAATCATTTCCCATTTTTGTCTTCGTAGCTTCATTGGTATGGCAATCCAATTCTCCAGATTGATTGCTTCCTATTTCATCCAATGCCTATTCTAAACACTCTCTCCTCAGGAAACTTTATAGTGGACCCAATTTCAACCTGAGATGCACCTGCTGTTCCTCAGGACTATTTCCAGTGGACCCAATTTCAACCTGAGTTGGCCCTGCTGATACTCTTCATCTCAAGTAGATGTCCGGTGGAACTGGTTTCCTTTCAGCACTAGATAGTTCCATATCTAGGCTGCAAGTCCTTTTCCCTGAACTTGAGTATCTTCAATTTGCTTCACTCAGAGCTCCACATCTGAGCTGGGTGAATGCCATTGAACGTGATCATCTTTACGTTCTATCTTTGTTACTTCCTTCAGTAACTTATTTATAAATTTGGAAACATCTTCATAGGACATCATGTTCTAAATTCTTCAATCCAACTACCCCTGTAGTGAGCACCAACTTGTAAAAATTTACTTTGGTTGTTATTGGCAAGCAACCCTAGTAACCTTTTTACTGCACAGGTTCCATTTCCTCGTGCACTTCAACATGTTGTATAGTAGAATGAATTATTAATTGATTATAATATGGAAACTATTATCCGTAGTTGAGTATGAATTATTATATTTTGGCCCAACGCTCAGCTAGTATTCCTGATTAAATACTCGTGATGTTGTATTTGTAAGGATTTGTTCCCTTGCCCTGTTTAACCTGATCTTCACTGAGATACCCTGGTGACAGTCTCTTTGGTCCAACACACAGTTACCAGCTATTCTCAGTTGTGACTCCTGTTTCTCTAGATCCCCACACGGATCTTTACTCTTTTCTCTAAGAGTCTTCCAATTATTGCACTCAGCAATAATATCCTTGAGACAGAATAGCACAATGGAAGCTGACAATAGTTTACTCGTTAAGCTATAAACTGAATTGGATAACTTAGAACTAAATAACTTTTATTATCTGTCATATTATCTGTTTTTTTATTATAGTGAACCCTAGGGAATATATAGTGGGGAATTTGGCTGTCTAACCCTTGGTTGAAACCTCTTCAATGAAACGGCACCATTTCCATTGAATCACCCATCCTCGTCTCAGAAGCAATGGTCTTCCCCATCCTGGCTAAGATTCTGTTGTTGGACATTCTCAAGACCTAAAACGGAAAGAGTCAGAAAACGTGTCCCTAACGTTTTCCTCTCAATCCAAGTGAACCAACCATATTTGGATAGCAACCTGCTTATGTAATGGGACAAATTACCCATTAAGACAGGTCACGCACCAACTGATTGATTCACTTGTTGCAGGTGTCATCACTCACCTCGCAACTTGCTATTCATTCCCAATCAGTCAGTGATGAAACCCAGCTGATCCCAATTGATACACCTGATAGTTAATCACTATTAGATGCCCCTATTTCGTCAGCATCTCCGCCCAATGAGATCTTAAGTATAATAATCCAGATTGATCCCTGATGGATATGACCAGGCGAATATCCCGAAATCCCCCAAACGTAGTTACTCTGAAACTTGGGCCAACCGATCTTTCAATTCACATTGCATTAGTGAATTTTCCCCTAGAGATAGAAGGTAATCTAGCAAGATGGGAATATGGGCATAAATCCCACCCCATGTCAACCCTTCAAAGGAGTTCATTGTGTCTACTGATGCCTCCAAATTCGCCATAGTAATCGCCTTGTTACAAGTAAGCAAAGATGGGATAGAGCATCCGGTAGGATATTTTTCTAGGAAAATGTCTCTGCCCGAGTTGAATTATGCCATTTACAACAAGGAGTTACTAGCAGTGGAGGTGCTGACATATTAGCGTCACCACTTGCATGGCTCTAACCAACTGTTCCGTGTACGTACAGATCACCATGCCTTGCTGTACTACTGAGCCCCTTATGTCCTAACCCCACGGTGAACCCATTGGCATGAGACCCTTTCCCAATTTGCCTTTTCATACGAATTCACCAAGGGCAAGGATAATGGTTTGGCGGATGTGTTAAGCCGCACCCCTGCTTTAGCTCCTGATCTAAAGGAGGTAGAAGTCCATAACACACAGGTGATGATTCCTCCAAACAAAATTGTGTCTCAACTTCCCTCATCCACGGCCAACGGGCCAGCTCTTGCACCTCTGGAAAATGTGCAGGAATATGGTATTTTCAGAAAGATGGTTCTTCTCAGCCGCTATCTGCTGAATATACTATGGTACTTGCTAAAAGCTTTAAATCAAGAGGACCTATCCAGGGGTTATCACGTAAATGATGAGAGGGTGTGGTTTTAGGGAGCCTTTGGGTACCTGCTGGACCACTGCACCTGGAAATCATCCGGGACCATCATGATAGAATCACCATTGGTCATCCTGTGAAAGCAAAGACCTTGGAGCTTATAAGTCGCACCTACAATTGGAAGGGCTTGCCTGTTCAGGTGGGGCGGTATTGTAAGGAGTGTTGGACCTGCAACCAAATGAAACCAAATTGTCAACCTTTAGCGGGGTTGTTGGTACCAGTCCAGAAAGCTGAAGGGCCCTGGACTTCTCTATCAGTGGATTATATTGTGGAACTACCTGTCTCTGATGGTTACAATACATCATGGTGATGGTGGACCGTTTTATGAAGTTCGCCATTTCATTCCTTGCATAACTACAATAACCGAGGCTGAGATGGCTAGGCTCTTCGTCACACATTTGTTTGCGCTCCATGGGGTTCCCCAGGAGATTATCAGTGACTGGGGACCCCAATTTACCTCCATTTTTTGGGAAGAGTTGTGTGAGACTCTTCAGATTCTCCCTTGCCGTTCAACTGCCTATCACCCCCAATCATATGGGCAGACAGAGCGAGTGAACTAGTGCTTGGAGCAGTTTCTGTGGTGTTACACCACCGCGGATCATTTGATTGGGTTTCGCACCTCACTATGGCCCAATTTAGTAACAAAAACACTATGCGTTCTTCTATCAGTTGTTCCCCTTTTTTCGCCAACCATGGCTTTAACCCCGCCTTTAACATGGAGCCCATATGTGGTTCTAAGGTTGAAGCGTTGCTATACTTTTCCAAGACTATCAGGAAGATCCACCAAGGGGTTTCCACAAGTTTGGAGGCGGCAATGCAATTGTATAAGGAGAACGCTGATGGTAAACGCCAAGTGGGTCCCACATATAAGGAAGGGGATTTCGTGATGCTTGATGCTCATAACATCCCTATTAAGCAGCCATGCAAGAAGCTGGGACCAAAGAGGACTGACCCTTACCGCGTTGTTAGAAAGGTGGGCCATGCCTCATACCAGCTAGATCTTCCCTCTTCATTTTGGATCTTCTCTGTCTTCCATGAAAGCAAATTGACGTTGTTTGTGGGTCCCCCACCAGAGACTCCTGAGACCTATCTCGTGGATGGGGCGCCAGAGTGGGAAGTGGAAGAAATAGTTGCCTCACGCCATGTTAAAAGAAGGCTTGAGTACCTGGTATCCTAGAAGGGTTTTGAAACTGCAGAGAACAGTTGGGTTCCAGCGCGTGACTGTGTGCATGCCCAAGATCTGAATGAAGCCTTCCACAAGCGTTTCCCCCAGGCTGCTGGATCTCAACCCAAACCATCCGTTGCCGCCATGAAGTTGGCCCCAGCCCACAAGAACTTTTCCCTGGTGCAAGCCCCTGGAGGGGGGTTGAGCCCTGTCAGGAGGAGAGGGTAATGTCATGGTTAAATGACATCATAATGGGGACCAACCTCAAGGATAAAGCTGAGCGCCAGGAGGCCCAGAAGGGAAGCTTCAGGACCTCCCTGACCTCAAGCACACATTAGACCAACGCTGAGTACAGGCTAAATATGCCCATGTTGGTACTAGTGAGGTGCCAAATGCCCAGCCCCTTACATCGGCCCAGGCGTTAAAACGGATGGTTCATGTAATTAATGCAGATGGTTTGATTCAGTTAGTCGAGGAATGGGGTTTTGAAACCTATTTCATTCATGAAATCACACATTAAGGTCAAATCCAACTTCAATTGATTACACGAGTGAAGTCAGTTTTGGCGTATTCTACCAATTTGGATGGTAGTGTTTGCCTATTGGTGGGTGGTGCTTGGGCCCACTTCAGCAAACCCCATATTTCCCCGACGTAGTTTAATTCTGTTTCCCATGATCAACACTCCTTGTTGGTTGACTTCCCAATAAACATTTTCCCGTTTTTCCCGTTTTTCTTATGTTATCTCTAGTGAACCTGTGCGCAGACCTCTTCAAGGAGGTCTCATGCTACATTAACCAGTTTATTTTAAATGTAATTATATTTTTACTTATGCACCATTGGGTTGCCCAGGTTCCCTCCAACCTGAGACGTTTACCCCTTTTCACTTTGTGCACCGCATCATTTTTGGTTGGTTGTTTGCTATCATGATCAAACTTTTTCCCTTAAGTTATTATCGCTCCAGCACCCTCTGCTGGGCTCTAGTAACTTTAGTACTAACAGCTAGTTTTCATGCGTTGGCTCTGTGCACCGAGCACCACCACACTAGAAACAGGAGAGGTATAGACACTCTCCTTACAGTAGGCAGTAATTGTTTTACATCCTTTTCAGTTAAGGTGTAATGAATTTAATAGATTGATTAATCTGTTTGGTTAAGCAAGTAAACTGTTTTTGAGGTTAACGTCCTCGTCCTTGGACATCAGTGGGAGCTGGTAGCTTAAGATGCTAAAGGTGCTTGTATATAAGTCAATCCTCGCTTCAAACTCCAGATGAAACTGGGTCCCAAACAGGAAATCTTTGTGGTCATTGTCTAACACTATTGCGGGTGCCATCAGAACCACGCGCCCAAAATTGTAAAGGTAAGGCAGAATAAGCTCCTAAGGCGCAGGTGATGTCAGGTCCTGTGGTATGGTAATTCACATTATAGTCAATGTCAGGCATAAACTTGTGCTTCTTTATAAGTTTGGAGAAGGTAGTATTCACTGGATCCCTGCGTCCAGTACTGCCAGCAAAAGCACTTTCTGGATGATAATTTCCACCTTTGTTATTGTTTGCCAAAGGGGTTCCCAGTGGCCAGGATGTCAGTAGCAGAGTCTTCAAATTGTTTCAAAGTAACAGTGTTTTTTGGACTTGTAGTGTCTCCATATCTGGTACCACATTCTATATTGTAGACGCGAGCAACTTATCACCTTCTTCAGCGAAAAAGATCACTATAGTATGCTTATTATTCTTGGGCGAAATAGGTATAATTTGATACAGATCCTTCATCACAATGAATTCTCAATCTAGCCTGTACAGCCACTGTGCTAGGAGCCCCTAACACATGGTAACCAGCACTAGC
>JAKSZP010012848.1:0-14412 GCA_022478985.1 Massospora cicadina
CTTTCCCAAAGTCAGAAAGTGACCAAACAACAACAAACAGCACAACTGATTGCACATTCATTTGGTAGAGAGTATCCACTGCGGTGCCCAATTCAAAAACTAAGGCGGAAGTGGCTGGAAATAATGGTTGGTCAATTATGTCATGGAAACGGCAGAAGAAGTTTAGACTGGCCTGCCAGTTGGGATGCGTGAGCACCCAAAAAGCAAGCCAGAATGCCAGAGGCATTGCCGACCATATGACTTGATATGGAGCCAGGAAATGTGATACCACAAAGTGGTGGTGCAACAAAAAGGTGAGGAGTATCCCGATGACAAACCACACTGAGCCCATTCCCAACTCAGTGGTCTAGCTGCAGGGGGTGGGATTAATTTGATAGTTTTGACAAGATTCTTGACATGTGAGGCCATCTCATTGGGGGTGATAAGGAGATGGATTCTTTATTTCCATTGATGGACATAGGGCCATAAGATCCCCATGTATTGCTGCCAGAAGTTCATGAGAATGGGGTTGTAGAGCCAGAAATATCGGACTCACTGGACCCAATTGGCGATGGAGGGAGCCATAGTGATCAAAAGAATTGGTAAAGCCCACCCAGAGTGTGGGGTGACGGGCCACCAGGGAAATGCCATCTGGGATGTGGTCAGAAAGGGAAATAAAAATTTGGTTTTTGGTAAAATTTTATTTGGAAAGGAAAGTAAGAAAAATTGACTAACAATTTTCTCAGTGCCATGCAACTGATTAATTAGTGGTCAATTGGGTAGTGACAAGATGGGGTTGGGTCCCACAAATTTGACCTAACCGGCGAATTGTTTGAGAATGGGCAGGTTTATTCTTTGAGATCTGACATCACAAAATTTGGCAGTGGGCTGAGTCTCTGTCAGTTCAACCTCAAATGTCTGAACCAGGGATCAACTACATTTCCAATGGTTAGCATGATGGCGTTTGGCTTGACAAGCAATGGGAATCCCCCAAGGCCATCCCATATAGGGATGAGTCCATTTGGTTGGGAACGCGTTCAGGATGGACAACTCACCCACACTCAGTCGTTTAACCATTCGTTTGGTCAATAGCAGCACATCAGCTGCAACACCTGAATTACTATCAGAGGGCTTTGAACCCTCATCAATGGCACCCAATAATTGTTCTACAGGTTTAGTGATTAAATTGGAGCTGTCAGTACGATCTGGATGATATCTCATTCTTCATGCTTTTACAGCCATACAAATTTTGGTCATCAGCCAGATTGCCGCCTGAATTATATCTGACCAATTTCAATTTGGTAATCTTGGCACATATTTCATTAATTCCCCACAACAGTTCTGCTGAGGTGAGTGTGGGTATTGGGGGTGAGATCCAAAGCGGATGGGCTGTCACCTATTGCTCATCTACTACTTGAGTGATATCACCCTGAGTGATGAGAGGTACTGCCATCCTCTTCAGTGTCTTTTTATTTGGGAATGGGAAAATGACCTGATCGAGAGCCAAAGGACGTTCCCTGAGACTTACAGGACCCCATCCATCACAAAAGGGTCCTTTAAATTAGGGTTAGATTAACCATGATCTGTAGTTGAGCAATTCATTATGAAAATTAGGACTAGTCTCCCATGATGAAATTTTGAAGGCTCTCGAGTTGCTCATCATAACGGATTTTTATTTGATTGGCTCAGCTCTGTGGAATTTCCTGAGAAGTTGTTTTTAATAGTCACTGGGAACCTTGTTTTGTAATGCAGAATAGTTGATTTGGGCTGATACTTAAATCTGATTAAAGGTTATAAATGGTGTTTCAGGTGTTAGAGTGAACTTTGGATTGGTAAGCCCACAGGATGGTATGCACTCATTATGCCCACATCTCAGGAATGACATAAAACTTTTTTCCTGGGCACATAAGTGGGTTATATTAAGCTGCTCAGTTTAGCCGTTGCACTTAAGTTGTAGGAGGTGGTCATCAAGTGCTTTGTCTGGACTTGCAATCTGTTATGGCAACTAGCTTGTTATTAAAGTGCAACCCCTTGTCAGATAGGATAGTATGTGGGGAGCATAGGTGGTAATAATTTCTTCATAGAGGAACTGGGCGGCATTCAGGGCATCATCTTTAGGGATTGTTTTAGCAGGGGCCATCTGGTGAAATATTTGGTAGCAACTAGGTGGTACTTGCATCCTTAGCTGATTATGGGAAAGATCCTACAAAGTCAATGTCCCAGATTTCAAAGGGTTTAGAGGTGATGATGGGGTGAGGGGTTTCTGTGGTCAAGGTTGACACCAGAAAACTTGGCAGTCATGATAGGCAATGATATAGTTGCAGGCATTGGCGTGAGCATTTGGTCACCAGTACAAAGAAAACAATAGCTCCCAGATGGCTTGTTTTCAAAATTTTCAGCATTGCCATAAACTTCCTTGAGGTAATTAGTTCATAAATCCTTTTTGGACTATTTGTAGGAGTGAACTCTTGCCTATGAAGCATAGTTGTCCATTGATGATCAGAAACTTGGTGCACTTGGTCTTAAAATATCATTTATTTTCTAGTCCTTTGGAGACTTCAATTGTCTAAAGGAAATGTTGTATCTGTAACAGCTTGAGTTACAAGGTGATGGGTTCCATATGGTAAGTGAGGACTGGGTCAACAATAGGAGGGATGCATGAGAGGCCATTGGCTACAGCGTTCAGCTTCCCGGGTAAGTTTACAGATTATATGCTGAATTCCATCATCTCATATCCCCATCAGATTTTGCAGCAGTTAGGAGAGGGTTATTGAATAAAAAAGCATAAGGCAGAGTTATCAGTCTAGATGTGAAATCTTGATCTAACAATAAGTATCTGATTTTTTGGAGGGTGTACATGATGGTGAGTATTCCCTTTTCTTACGTGGAATAATTGATTTTGGCGGGACTAAAATTCTTGGAATTATCTTGATGGGCAGATATTTCTTGTGTCAAAATTAGGTTATGTTGGCTCTAAGGGCAATTTTGCTTGCATCAGTGAATACTTGAAAGGTATCTTCAAAATTCTGTAATCAGGGTGGGGACTCAGGTCATTGCTTTCTTCAACTCATTGAAACTGAGCTGTCCAGGTCAGTCAAACTTGCAGGTAATTCCTTTCTTCTGCAGGTGGTACAAGGGTGCAGAGATTCAAGTATAATTTGGAATAAAGGAGTGGTAATGGTTGACAGTTCCTTGGAAGCTGAGTAATTTACTGACATTTTTTGGTAGGGCCAGAAGACAATAGCTCTGATTTTCTTGAGATCAGTTGGTTTCCCTTTGGGCTTGGGAATGTGACCTAATAATTTGAACTAACCGGTGCATAGAAATTATTTAGAGTTGTTGATGATGAATTGGGTCACTTAAATTGCTAAAAACTATCTTCAGATCTCAGAGGTGCTGCTGAAAGCTAGGGAAGTACAGTAATGCCATCAAAATCAATAGTAATGCATCAATTGAGAAGATTGCGAAATAGGCCATCCATGGCTTTTTGGAAAGTTTGTGGGGCTCCAGTGAGTCAAAAGGGCATTTGGGTGTACTCAAACTGGCCAAGATTAGTAGTTAAAGCGGGTTTAAAATTGAATATTGCCATGCATAACTAGTAATAACCCAAGAAGAGGTCAATATTGGTAAACACTTGGGTTCTTCCCATAATTAAAGATGATGGTAATTAAAGACAGAAGACAGGCATTCTTCATTATAATCTTGTTCAACAGAATGTGATCAAACCATATTTGAAGCTTCCAAGTTTTTTCTTGGGCACCATTACACTGAAAACACTATAGTGACTGGGATGGGCCAGTAAGCCAGCTTTTCAAGAGAGTTTCTGTAACTCTCTAATTCCCAGAGAGGTGGTGCGGGATGCACAACCACACCGCCAGGGAACTAGCCATTAGCGGATGTGAAACAGGGCATTATGGAGGGTGATGGAGCATAAGTGACCCATGGCAAGGGTGTACAACGTGGAGTATACTATTAGATAACAAATAAACAATAAAACTTGGTTAGATCCCAAAGGGGAGTCCATAACCAAGTGTAGATCAGTGAAGGGGTCTTGGGTGCCTCGATCTGGAGGGGACCTGGGCAGCCCAAAGGCGCACCGGAAACTTTAGTTAATTGAGATAAGATAAAGTAGCCAACTTTGTTGAAGACCTCCTCAATGAGGTCTTCACACAGGTTCGCCTAAGGAACCATATTTTTAAAAAACATAAGATAATTTGAATTTTTATTGAAAGAGTTGACCAATGAGGAAAGTTGGTCATGAGGGACATATTAAACAGTTGGTGAGAAATTATCATTGGTGAAAAGAGGTACTATCCTAAGTGCACCAAAAAGTGCATGCTTCCATCAGCTTGGGTACTATAGCTTGATAATGACTAAACTTGAGTAATCAATTGAAGGCACGGCCAACCCAATTTCAAAATTTCAAAAATCAAACAGGTTTTGAAACCCCGTTTTCCAATCAACTAAACCAAACCATCGCCAATGTAATATAACTAGTTCGTTTTAATACTCTTGCCTTCACACAAGGCTGAGCATCGCGCACATCCCATAGACTAACCTGGGCATATTTTTCCTTAACCCAGCGCTGTTCTAGGGTATGTCTGAGGTCAGGGAGGCCTGCTAACTTACCTACTTAGCTCCTGATAACTAACTTAATTTGAGTTGGTTACCATAATTATGTCATCAGACCATGAAATTACCCTCTCATTCTTTTGAGACTCCACCCCCTCTCCAGGGGTTTTTGCCATGGAAAAGTTCTTGTGTGCAGGGGTCAACTTCATAGAATTGATGGTTTGTTAAGACTGGTTCCTATAGCCTCAGGGAACCGCTCGTGGAAAACTTTGATCAGATCTTGAGCATGGGTGCAGTTGTGCGCTGGTACCCAGCTGTTTTCTGCTGTGTTGAATCCCATCCAGGATATAAGGTATTCAAGCCTTCTTCTGACTCTGCGTGAGGCAACAATATCCTCCACTTCCCACTCCGGCGCCCCATCCACAAGATAAGCCTCTGGAGCCTCTTGTGGATGGCTCTCAGACAACGTAAGCTTGCTTTCATGGAAGACTGAAAAGATCTGGAAAGAGGGGGGGAGATCTAACTGGTATGAGGCGTGGCCCACCTTTCTGACAATGCGGTAAGGGCCAATTCTCTTTGGTCCCAGCTTTTTGCATGGCTTCTTTATAAGGATGTTTTGAGCATCAAGCATCATGAGATCCCCTTCTTTGTACGCTGGACCCACTCATCTCTTACCACCAGCATTCTCCTTGTAATCCTGTATGGCCAAATCTAAATTTGTGCTCACCCCCAGGTGTACTTTCTTGGTCATTTTCGAAAAGTCCATTAGTGCTTCCACCTTAGATCCACAACTGAGCTTTATGTTGAAGGTGGGATTGAAGCCATAGTTGGCAAAGAAGGGGGAACAACTGATTGATGCATTTTGGGCGTTGTTATAACTTGAATTAGGCCATGGGGAGATGGAAAACCAATCTGAATGATCTGAGACGGTATAACACCACAAGAACTGTTTAAACTGGTTCACTCATTCAGTCTACCCATCTGATTGGCGGTATTAGACATTTAAATGGCAGAGACAGATTTTCAGAGTCTTACACAACTTTTCCCAAATGATGGAGGTAAACTGGGGTCCACAATTGCTGATTAATTCTTGGGGGACCCTGTGAAGAGCAAAAACATGAGTGATGAAGAGCCTAGCCATCTCAGCCGTGGTGACTGTGGTTCTGCAGGGGAATAAAGTGGGTGAACTCCGTAAAATGGTCCACCATCACCATGATGGCATCGTAGCCATCAGATACAGGCAGTTCCACAATAAAGCTAACTGATTGATAAGCCCAAGGCCCTTCAACTTTTGAACTGGTACCAACAACCCTGCTAATGGCTGTCAATTTAGTTTCATTTGGTTGCAGACCAGGCACCCTTTACAATACCTGTCCACCTGTATGGCTAACCCCTTCCAATATAAGTGCAGCAAATTAGCTCCAGAGTCTTCGCCTTCCTAAGATGACCAACGGTGATTCCTTCATGATGGTTCTGGATGATTCCCAGGCGGAGTGGTCCGGCGGGAACCCATAGGCGCCCTTAAAACCACATCATCTCCTAGTTCATATGGTAACCTCTGGTAATGTCCGCTTATTTCAATGCGCTCTTGCAAAAACCATAGTATTTTTATCTGACAAAGGTTATGAAAGGACTACCTTTCTGAATATACCATATTCCTAAGAATTTTCTAGAGGAGCGAGTGCTGGACCATGGGCTAAGGGAGAGGGAAGATGAGACACAAATTTACCCAATAGAATCATCAACTGGGTATTATGCACCTCTACCTCCTTAGGATTGGGAGCTAATGCAGGGTTGCGGCTCAAAGCATCTGTCAAACCATTCTTCTTACCCTTAGTAAACTCATAGTAAAACACAAATTAAGCTAAGTATCTCATGCCAGCGGGCTTGCTGTGGGGGCAAGACATGAGGTGCATGGTAGTACTACAAAACACAAAGATCTGTATGACGCATAATGGTTGGGATGAGCCATGAAAGTGATGACGCCAATAATCAGCGCCTTAACCACTACCAATAACTCTTTGTCATAAACAGCGTAGTTTAACTCAGGTAGAGACATCTTCTGAGAAAATATCCCATTGGATGCTCAATTCCATCTTTGCCTACTTGTAATAGGGCTGCCACAATGACGAAGTTGGAGGCATCAGTAGACACAATGAACTCCTATTTCAGGATCTACATGGCAAAGGATGGATATGGACAACAGGGTGCACTTTACTGATTGGAAGAAATCCTAAAAATGGGGGACCACTGGAGTACTTTAGCTCTGCTCGCCTTATACAAGGGTGCTGCCACTTCTGAAAGCTTCGGTGTGAATTTCTTAAGGAACATACAGATCCCCAAAAAACTTCTCAATTCCTTAAATGAAGTGGGGGTAGGCCACTCACAAATCGCCTTCTCCTTGTCTGGAGCTATCATGTGTCCTTAGTCAAACATGACGTTGCCCAGAAAGGTGACCTGGGACTTGAAGAATTCACACTTACTGACTTTCAGCGTAGGGTTGGCTGCCTTTAACTTCTATATTATTTTCCAAAGACGTACTAAATGGGACTTATGATAAGAAAATACTAGAATATCATCCATGTAGGCAACCACACATACCCCAGCAGGCCTCAAAAATTTTCATCAATATGGCGTTGAAAGATAGCAGGGGCATTCTTAAGCCCAAAGGGAATAACCCAAAATTGTAAAATTCCTTTTCTGGTAAAGAATGTGGTTAGCCACTCCTGGCCCTTCTTGATCTAGATCTGATTGAACGCGTTTAACAATCCAGTTTAGAGAAGACTTTCACCTTCTCCACATAGCGTGCAATCTGTGAGTCCAGTATGATGAGATGTAAATCTGGTAAAGTGACATTTTTTGGGTTCTCATAATCTATGCATGGGCGTAAAGTACCATTGGCTTTCTCCATGAAGAGAAGTGGGGAGCATACTGAGGAGGTACGCTGAAAATTCGAGCCTTTAGCTAAATGCTCCTTAACCCACACATCTAATGCCACTTCCTCCCATATGTCAAAGGGTAAATTGGGGAAGATATATGCACCAGCTCAAAAGTAAACTTGAACTCACAATCAAACTCTGATTGAGCTGGTAGTACATAGGCTGAAGCCGCATCAAATGAAGATTACAACCCCTCCAAACAGGAAGGTAAGGGTACCTCCAGTGAGGGCATCAACAATGGAGTGTGACTGAGAGTGTGGATATTGGGCCAGTGGGGCAGATCGCCCTGAGAGTTAGCCTCAGACAAAGGGACAACTAATATAACCATATTTTAATGTTAATGACAAGTTGTTGTCTTTCAAGTTAGTCCTGATGTCAAACTTTCGCCACCACTCTGCTCCCAAAATAATGGGGTATATAAGGTTTTTGATTGCTTTGAAAAAGTCTGACAAATGATACTTGCCCACTTGATAATCCACTAACCTTAGAACCTTCAGTGTGGGAATACCTTAAGAAGCCTCTTCCCTAACCATACCACCTGGCAAGTAACTAAGCTCAAGGTAGTCGGCTAGGTCTTGGTCAATAAAATTCTCAGAGTATCCAGTATCCACCAAAATAGTTGAGATGATTTTTCCTAAAGGGGATGAAATGGTAGCAGACAACAAAAAATATCCAGAATGGTCTTTATTAAAAGCATAAAAGGCCAACACCTCACCAGAAAACTCTTCATCAGGCATAAGCATGCTTCCAGGGTTTTTTCCGCATTTTAAAATGGAGAGGGAAAATTGGCCACTCTCACTACTGAGGCCACATATCCCACCATATCTTCAGCTGTTGCGTAAACATTTTCATATCTTAAACGTAGTTCCTTTTACCATCTAGTACTAAAAAAACGTAGTTCCTTTTCCACCACCTGAGTTCTGCGGATCATGGTAGGGGTCATTCGGGGGTCTCAGGGGTAATTTTATATACTAAAATGGGGTCCTCGTCAGAGCCATAAGATCTAATAAACAACTCATTTTCCTGTCTGTCATTCACATTATAAAACGCATTTTCAGGCTTCAATGACCCCATACCTGCTCCGATGGCCAGGTGTGCTTTGTTATCCAGGGCCATCACCACCAAGCCCTGGTTTGTGCTTTGGCCTGCACTGTGGAAATGCGGTGTGAAAAAAAATTACATTATTGATTTGTTTTTTGTTAGATTTGGGTCTAGACTCTCCCAGACCCTCAAATTCCACCAAAACAGGGAGGGAATAGGTGAGGAGCTCTGCCTCATTCAAGGGAAAAATATTATTCATGGTCGCTGTATTTATAGGGGTGGCCACAGGTGACATCATCGCAGCAGAATTGTCTGAAACATCTAATTTAAACTTGGGGCTAGACCCCAGTTCACCCTCAAATTTTTCAGAACTTGAAGGTTTAGAAAAATAAAATTTCCCCTTTTTGAGGGGCGCACATGACTTTTGGGGCCTGTATTTATAAAAGCTAGCCTAGATGAAACAATGACGGCCAAATTACCTGACCCCTTCTGGGTTGGGGCGAGGAAACCTCCCCAAAGAGCTTTATTCAGTTGGTCAAAGTTGGGAGGGGGTGACTGCCATATCAGGAAGTTTCTCATTGGGAGAACCAAGGTAGAATGGAGAAACAACGTTTTAACAATGTTGGGCAATGGTAGGGCCTGTGCTTTATCACAAAATTCATTCAAATATATTTTTACCAGGCGACCAGTTTGGCACAGAGAAAAAACTTGTAGAAGGGGTGGATGGATGACATGTCCAGATAACGTTGCTTCAGGACATGCTCCCAACCCACCACTGATCTTCACAAGTGTGGATGTGCACGGAACACCACAAAGCCCAGTTGGCCTCCTGTGGAGACAGCCAATATAGCAAATCCACCCCACGTGAGGGTGGATGAAAACAAGACAGTTTTTTATTACCCAAAGAAGCTTCCAGAGAGAGGGAAGCCAGGGCCTGTTGAATTTTGGAGTAAATATTGGGGAAGTTGGGGAATTGTGACAACAGAATCATGAAAAGTCTGAGACTACCAGGAATGAGCAGGAAGAGGCACTTCTCAGTTGGTAGTTGCAAGAATAACACCATGATGCACCAATAATAACCAAATGAGAAACCTGTTGTGAGCACAATAGTGACTATGACAAATGGCCAGCACACCCAGTTTACACAAAGAAAGTGCCACAAAGATAATTTGATGCACATAAAATAAAAAGGTTGATTGACTAATGTCAAGGGAGTGTCTGCAACTCTTTTGTTCCCAGAGAGGTGGTTGTTATGGCTTGATAATGACATAATAATGAAGACAAACACCAAAGGTAAAGATGTATGTTAGGAGTCCAAGAATTTGAACTTGGCAGACCTCCCTGACCTCAAACATACCTTGGATCAACGCTGGGTGAAGGCAAGGTATGTCCAGGTTGGTCCTATGGATGTAAGAGAAGTTCAGCCCTGTATAACAGCAGGTGCATTAAAACAAACCAGCTTTATAATTAAAAATGATGGTTTGCTTCAGTTTCTTGGTTAACGGAGTCTCAGTTCCATTCAGTTTTCGAAATTTCCAGCTTGGGTCAGCCTCTCCTACAATTAAAAACCCAAATTCGGTTGATTACCAAGTATAGCACACTGCCCAATGGAAGCATTCACTTATTGGTGCACCTTAGCTTAGCACCACTTCCATCAATTGATTGTTCCCGCAAATTTCTTTCAAATTATTTTCTTATGACCAATCTCTCTAGTTGGTTGACTTCACCATAATAAAGAAACATTTGGTGTAAATGTTTTTTATAAGTTATATTGTGCAAACCTGTGCACGGACCTCTTCAAGAAGGTCTCACACAACGTTAGGCATTTAATTTTAACAACTGTAACTCTCTTTCTTAGTGCAATGTTGGGCGTCCATATTCCCTCCACCCTGGGCCAGCT
Source organism: Massospora cicadina (assembly GCA_022478985.1). Taxonomy (NCBI): domain Eukaryota; kingdom Fungi; phylum Entomophthoromycota; class Entomophthoromycetes; order Entomophthorales; family Entomophthoraceae; genus Massospora; species Massospora cicadina. The sequence continues at coordinate 10,432 of JAKSZP010012848.1, forward strand.
ATGCACTCCAGCTCAGAACAACGCTTGGGTATGAACCTCCCTTTGGGATTCACTCCAGCTTGGTTGTCAGTCTGTTTTTGATTCCTTTATCTAACGGTAAAAACCCTTGCCCTAATTTATTATAGATCAAGCACTTTCTGCGGGACTATACTAATTTTATTATTTATGACTGGTTCCCTGGCGTTGGGTCTGTGCACCGTGCACCACCACTCTGTGAACAGAAGGGCTATAGACACTCTCCTTAAATTAGTTGACCAACAACTTAACCTTATGTGAACGAACTTTTTCCATGTAGGACTTTCATAAAGTGCAAACAGAGTGTGCCAGCTGTTGGCAAGGGCCGTGATGGGGCTCACCACTGGTTACTCTTTTTCTGAAGGTTGGAGCATCTAGGCGTTGTTATTGCTACATCCAACTGGAAAACCCCACCCTTCTTACTCATACCCAGTGGATACAGATGCTTCATGATCTGAGAGTCGTGATTCCCCAACTTCCCACTGAATTTAAAAAATCAACTCAAATCAACTGGTTTTTCTTTGGCACTATGTTCAGATGATGCAGGCGGTATCCTCAACGGAGGGTCAGGTGGTGATGGACTTGGATAAAGTTGGACAACCTATTGCCAAAATGGGAAGAGGGTTGTTCATGACCAAAAATGCATTTTATAATGACGTTGCCATATATACAACTGAACTTTTATTTATTATCTTATAGCTCAGATATGAACCACATTTCAGTATATCAAATCACCCCAGAAAACCCATGCTTGACCACCACAATGATTTGAGGAACCCAGGAGGTGGAGAAGGAGTTACAACTACATTATAAAAACGTTTATGCAGTTGCTGAAGATATTTGGGACATATGACCTCAGTAGTAAGTTTGGCCAAATATACCTCTCCACTTTATGATGCAGAAACGTACCATGGAGGTATGTGGACGTATGAAGAAGAGTTTGGTGGTGAAGTGTTGGCGTTGCCTGCTATAATTAAAGATCATTAAGAATATTTTGTTACTGCTACTCTTTTATCCCCTTCAGGCAAGATAAGCACTACTACCATGGTGGATACTGGAGCCTCTGATAAATTTATTTACCAAGACCTAGCTGACTACCTTGAGATTAGCTACTTGCCAGGAGGTATGGTTGAGGTAAGGGCTTCTCAAGGTATTCCCACACTGAAGGTTCTAAGGTTAGTGGATTATAAAGTGGGCAAGTATCATTTGTCAGACTTTTTCAAAGTAATCAAAAACCTTATATACCCCATTATTTTGGGAGTAGAGTGGTGGCGAAAGTTTGACATCAGGACTAACTTGAAAGACAACAACTTGTCCTTAACATAAAAGTATGGTCATATTAGTTGTCCCTTTGTATGAGGCTAACTCTCAGGGCGATCTGCCCCACTGGCCCAATATCCACACTCTCAGTCACACTCCATTGTTGATGCCCTCACTGAAGGTACCTTTACCTTCCTGTTTGGAGGGGTTGTAATCTTCATTTGATGCGGCTTCAGCCAATGTACTACCAGCTCAATTAGAGTTTGATTGTGAGTTCAAGTTTACTTTTGAGCTGGTGCATATATCTTCCCCAATTTACCCTTTGACGTACGGGAGGAAGTGGCATTAGATGTGTGGGTTAAGAAGAATTTAGCTAAAGGCGTGATTTTTCAGCGTACCTCCTCAGTATGCTCCCCACTTCTCTTCATGGAGAAAGTCAATGGTACTTTACGCCCATGCATAGATTATGAGAACCTAAACAATGTCACTTTACCAGATCTACATACCATCCCTTTGGTTCACAGATTGTGCGCTATGTGGAGAAGGTGAAAGTCTTCTCCTAACTGGATTGCCTAATTGCGTTCAATTAGATCCGGATAAAGAAGGGCCAGGAGTGGCTAATCGCATTCCATACCAGAAAAGGAATATTACAATTTTGGGTCATGCCCTTTGGGCTTAAAAATGTCCCTGCTATCTTTAAACGTCATATTGATGCAGCTTTGGGGGCCTGCTAGGGGTATGTGCAGTTGCCTGCATGGATGATATTCTGGTGTTTTCCCCTGATCATGAACCCAATGCAGTAAATAACTTTTAGCAAGTGGTGGAGCGGTTAAAGCAGCCACCTTACGCATAAGATCAGTAAGTGTGAGTTTTTTAAGTCCCAGGTCACCATTATGGGCAACGTTGTTTTGACCAAGGACACATGATAACTCCAGACAAGGAGAAGGCAATTTGTGAGTGGCCCACCCCAACTTTGTCCAAGGAATTATGTAGGTTTTGGGGATTTGTATGTTTCTTAAGAAATTCGCACCAAATCTTTCAGAAGTGGCAGCTCCCCATGTATAAGGTGTGTGGTGCAAAAGTGATCCAGTAGTCACCAACTTAGAGGATGCTTTTTAAGCAGTGAAGTGCAACCTGTTGTCCACGTTTGTCCTTCGCCATGATGATCCTGAAAAGGAGTTCATTATGTCTAACGATGCCTCAAACTTCGCCATAGTGGCTACCTTAATATAAGTAGGTGAAAAAGGAATAGAGCATCCGTTGGGATATTTTCTAGGAAGATGTCTATACCTGAGTTAAACTACGCTGTTTACGACAAAGAGTTATTAGCAGTGGTGGAGGCGTTGATTTATTGGCGTCATCACCTTCATGGCTCTTCCTGACCCTTCCATGTATGTACAGATTACCGTGCCTTACTGTACTACCGCGCACCTCATGTTTGACCACACAGAAACCTGCTGGCATGAGACCCTTGCCCAATATGCATTTTAGTAGGAGTTTACTAAGAGCAAGGAGAATGGGTTGGCAGATGCTTTGAGCCACAACCCTGCTTTAGATCCTGATTTGAAGGAGGTAGAGGTGCATAATAACAAGTTGATGATTCCACTGGGTAAATTATGTCTCACCCTCCCTCTTCCTTGGCCCACAAGCCAGCGCTCTCACCTCTGGAAAATGCAGAGGAATACAGTATGTTCAGAAAGGTAGTCCTTTCTCAACCGTTGCCAGCTGAATATACTATGGTCATTGCTAAGAGCGCGCTGAATCAGGAGGATCTAACTAGGGGCTATCATGTAAAGGATGAGATGGTGTGGTTTCAGGGGCGCCTATGGATTCCCACCTGACCACTTAGCCTGAAACTCATCCAGGACCACCATGACAGAATCACCGTTGGTCATCCTGGGAAGGCAAAGGCTCTGGAGCTCATTTGACGTACATAAAAATTGAAAGGATTTACCTGCTCAGGTGGGCAAAATTTGTAAAAAGTATCTGATCTACAATCAAATGAAGCAAAATTGACAACAACTAGCAGGATTGGTGGTACGAGTTCAAAAGGCTGAAGGGCCTTGGACTTTCCTATTGATGTATTTCATTGTTGAATTACCTGTTTCTGATGGTTATTATGCCATCATGGTAGTGGTGGAACGTTTTACGAAATTTGCCCACTTTATTTCTTTCAGAACCATGATAACCACTGCTGAGATGGCTAGGCTCTTCATCACTCATGTGTTTGCACTTCACGGGGTCCCCCAAGAAAATTATTAGCAATTGGGGACTCCAGTTTACCTCTGTCTTTTGGAAAGAGTTGTTTAAGACTCTTCAGATTCGCCCCTGCTGTTCAACTTCCTATCACATCCAATTAGATGGGCAGACCAAACGAGTGAATCAGTGCTTGGAATAGTTTCTGCGGTTTTACACTACCTTGGATCATTCAGATTAAGCTTCTCGCCTTCCTATGGCTCAGTTTAGCTATAACAACACGTTACATGCATCTATCAGTTAGTCCCCATTTTCGTCAACCATAGGTATAATCCCGCCTTCAACATGGAGCTCAGTTGTGGATCCAAGTTGTAAGTCTAAGGGAGCAACCCCTCTGCTTGGACCAAACAGCTTTTATATCCTAATAAAAATGGTCCAAAGAGGGCGGCTGTACCTCTCATCACACAGGGTGACCTCGCCCATGTGGTAGACAAGCGCTGGGTAACAGCT
>JAKSZP010012849.1:0-14381 GCA_022478985.1 Massospora cicadina
GGTGGAGGCAGGCGGATACGCATCAGCAGTAATGGAGAGTCATATTCTAGACAACGTGATGAAGCGCATCGCCTCCCTCAGAGCCCACCCTACTTCCCTTACTGTCAGGGTCGTTTTGGCCAACTCTATGCTCCTCTCCAAAGTCTGGTTTGGAACCCACGCCATCCCCTTCTCCCTAAGCTTCTTCAAATCCTTGCATGCCCTGCTACAAGGATGGCTATGGTCAGGTCGCCCTCCACCAGTACGGTTAGAGGTCATGTTTGGCCCTCATCAGCATGGTGGCATGGGCCTGCTTGACTTCAGAGCCCATGCGGCCAAGATCTTGGGTACCTGGATTGTGGCCATCACAGCCCCTATGCTCCCCTCCCAACACTGGTCCCGTGTGGCCCGCTCCAACTTCTCCCACGCCTTGGGCCTCAACAATCCATCGAGCCCCCACTCCCTGATGAAATACCTGGCTTCACACCCCTTGGCCACAGGTCCTCACTGTACTAAAACCCACTACCAACTAATCCTCCTCTCCATGTGGAGCGCTGAGTGGAGAATTTGTATTAGCGGACATACAACCCAAAGAGGCTGCCCCTCACCCCAGTTCACACAAGAAGTACAGGGGCTACCCATCCATGATGGCGTAATCCCCACACGGCCCCATGTCCTACCCAGGGTGGACTACCTGGACATGATGGATATCCCTTACTCCATTGATACCCAAAAAACTATCTAGAAATATGCATACCATCCTTTGTTGCAGCCTCAAATCCGTTCCCATGTGTGGCGCTGCCTGAGGCGGGTGTACCGTACAGCTGAGCGCTCTAACGCTTTACACTCATCCTGCGTCATGTGTGGCCAGTATGGAACGCTATTCCACCGCCTGGAGAAGTGTCCTACCTCCAAAGTGATATGGCGCGAAGTCCAACGTCTGCTTGGCCAGGATCAAACACATCCCTTCAGCCTGTCAAGAGATATGTTTGCTTTATGAATGGCCTCCCCCCTTCCACCCTCCTCCGTGCTCTGGTGGTTGTAGTAGCCATGTGTACTATTCACACAATTGTCTTGGATGCCATCGCAGGCTCCACTCCCACCCTCCCAGAAGCTGTCCACAGATTCCGGTCTCATTTGGTGGACCACTTTCAGGCGTGGATGTTTGGATACCTCCCACCACGTCGCCAACAGCTGGTCTCCTCCTGGTTCCCAGTTTGGTTCATCAAATCAGACCCTTTCCTTGCACACGTGTTCAATTGTGGCTACGGCCCATTCACACGTTCCCTCCCCCTCCCCATAAGTGGCGTTCCCGCTGGCAACAAGAGATAGCATCGCTTCTCTGGGGTGCCTTCCATGTTATTAAGTTTTGTCTCTTTCAGGTTGACATTTGGAAGTGTCCGTCCCCTGGTCAGCCTTCCTCGCAATAAATTTAAAATTTAAAATGGTGCCTTGGTATTGACCTAAGCATTCATATTAGAAAGGGAAGAAGGTTCAGGGTGATTCTTGTCCAGTGGGTGCTTCAGGTAGTAGACAAAGGCGGACAAAAGGGAGTTAGAAATTTAGGGTGGAATGGGGAAGAAGGAGATAGAGGTGTGGGTTTTCCTCGTCAATGAGGTCAGCTATGTGCAACACCTTGACATATTAAACAAGCTGATGTTCATCAGAATTGAGTTTTGTTACGCATATAGATTATCTAATGTGCTTTAAAGACTGATGGTAATTGGGGTCAAACAGTGATTATCACGCCACATTGAAGCATGCACAGTCTGCTGCAAGTATGAATCCTTCAATATCAAATTTCGCATCTTTGGGGAATTCACTGGGGAAATTTTTATAGGTATACCCTTACAAAGTGGTTTCATCACCATATGTAGGGTTGACGGAGGAGAGAGTTGGTGGGGGCAGTGGCTGGATCAACCAGCCTTTTGGTGAAAAATTCTATAAAATGGGAAACCATTACAAGGACAGAAACAGCATTGAAAAGTTGAATCGGGTTGTTGTGTAAAAAACCCAGTCCAGTCCAAGTTGATCTTTATGTTGTTGGACTGTTCTTTGTCATCAATCCATTTGAGAGCTTCAAAAGTTTTATTCAGACAGCACAGGGCCAGCTATAGGGTTGGTTGAGTGAAAATGCTGATTGGCCGCACATAACTGACCATGGCAATTCCACCAGTGCTTTGAGCTGCAATATGCTATGAAAGAGTTCAGGCAATCAGGCTCTGGTTGATTGGAGCAGTGGGAGCAGCACCCGTGGTGATCAAAGGTGGAAGGATTGATCCCCATTCTATAAATTCAACAAGGCAGTAGCTGGGTTGACGCCAGAGGTAGGTGCGGTGGATGCACTTCAGTGGAGAACTCTGGGCACCTGCACTTTGAATGGCAAATTTTGAAGCACAAGGGACAGATAGCGCAGCTGTTCTTGGTGCGTGCCTCAAAGGGATGATCAGGGGTGGACCTGATCATTGAATGGTGGTATTGCAAGGTTATTCTCTATGATATGGTAAGAATGTTGCATATATTCGAGGCCCAAAGAGATTATTGGCACAGTTGGCTACAGCACAACTGCAACATGGTTTCAGTGCTGTAGGCTGCAAATACCTTCATGAGTTTGTGGTAGAGGCATTTGAGAATAGGAGGGAGGTCAAGACTGCAAAATTGGATCACTAGTGTGGCCTCATCTAGCAAGTGAGTTTAGATAGTTGAGTGGATGTGTTTTTAAATATTAAAGGATTCTGTGCTGCTTCCTGGAATGGGCTTCACAACAGAAGCCAAGGTCAATGTACCTCTAGAAGGGCAGAAATTTATAAATCTGGTGGGTTGTAACCCGCCGTAGACATATTGACAATGGCTGCAGTTGCATAGTGGAAGAGGTTCACATACTTAACTCAAAGGCCAAAATTTCAAGTTGCTCTGAGAGAGCATCTTGTGGCTTTGAGCACCGCCTGGGATCATGCAAGGTGGTGGGATAAGCCATAGGGCTAAAGTAATTAGAAGTGATTGAGGAAAGCTGGGCCAGCCTGGCACATTTTGGTGGCAGCCAATAAATTTAAAATGCGGCGCATCACCACCCCATGAGGGGGAGGCAGGCATTAATAGCGTCAACATAGGTTTGGAGCGGCTTAAGCAAAGAAACTTGGTTAAGTATATATTTTTTAAAAAATTTTGAGGTTGATCTTTTAAGTGATTAAAGCAGGAGAGAGATCTGATATGATAGAAACCATTAGTAGATCGTTTCTGATGGTGCAAGAGGCAAATGTTGTATCATTTAAGTATGTAAGTGATTTGATTGTCCCAGCTGCATTAGCGAGGTTAGATGATCTAAATTAATGAGTCATTGTTTAATGTCAGGTTGCCAAGGGATCAGTTGTTATTTCAATAGTACCCTTATTTATCAATGCAACACAGCAAAGGTATAATGACTGGATATATATAATTTGACGGAGCTAACCAGAACAAGGATCAATAGAAGCAATAATGAGTATTGGGGAGGTGGCCCAAGAGAAAATAGCTAAACAATTCTATAGATTAACGCTGGTGACAGAGGTGAGGTAGTTGAATGAAATTTCTTTTTTACAATTTCTAAATATAAGTTTTAGTATATAAATAAGATTGTTTATATGGTTGTTCAGACCAAATTGCAACTATCCTCATTATATCAAACATAAGAAAAAGAAAACGAGTATTAACTTGGTTTTGATAATGGGACGCCATCAGGTATACACGTGGTTATTACTTCCACTCTTTACCCAGTTATTTGGGTTCTTTATTAGTCAGGCATGGCGTGGGGTATTAGATAAGATATTTTATATGAGATTTTCAATTCTACCACACTTTTACAGTGTAATCAATAATGGCAGTCTAACAGTCGTTGCCTTTTACTTCACTTCTCATTGGCTGCAAATAAATGAAGGCAATGAGTCAGTGTTATTTCATGTGGATATGGTGATATGTAAGATTGTCAAAAGTATCTTCAATTCGTCACAGTTAAGCTAAATAGATCTAAGTGCAGCAACAAGATCAATTATTGTTTGGCGACGTGATGGAATATCTTTACCATATAATTTGTAGTTATTTTTGAATTAATATTTGTTCCTATGAGTGTTTGTTGGCGTAATGCCCTAGTAAAGCTTTGTCAAGGTCTCAGTGGAATCCTGTTAGAAATCAAAAAATTGTATGTGCAAATTCAAAGGCGCCATCATTTTTTTTGCTATCTAAATAGTACTTTATCTTCCTTATACACAAGTTTGGTAAGTTATGGAGGTTTAAAATATGCTGGGTATCCATCTTATTGTAGTAAAGCGAAAAGTGTTGTCCCAATACGTCCAATGTTTTCTCCTTAAAGTTGGTCTTGAACCCAAAATATAATATGATATATAACGTGCTAGATGTCCTACAATATCCTATTTATTAAACTTTTTCTCAATTCATGCAACTGAATTAATAAAATCTATACAATAATTGAAAAATGCGCTATAATATAAACCAATAGTGGGTAACTTTGGCCTCAACAGCGTTTAATAATCACCCACTACTTACTACAAAAAGGGTATTAAAGATTAACTAATTTATCCAGCGTTGCATGTGTTCATGTTTTGACATGGAATCCATAGGCATGTAGTCTTACTCGCACGTTTCGCGAAAATCGACCGTTATGTTTAATGTACTTTCGGCATACCACTATCTCACGAACTGCTCAACCAATCCCAGCAAACAGATGTCAGGTGATCGAGTCACTCGGCCCCCTTCCACCAATAGTACTGAGAATTTTGACAACTGACTTCAGTCGCCTCTAGGCTTTGTCTGCGTGAGTGTTTTTGCGCCAAAAATTTCTAAATTGCTCCACTAAAACTTAAATATCTCGGGAACTACAAGTCCGATCGCGAAAATACAAAGTGCGTTGTGATCCTCAGAACTAAATTTCTCCAATAACACCAATTCCGAGTACCAGAAGCACTCACAGAAAATAATAACATTTGAACTCAAAAATTTGAAATGCCTCGACCTAGAAATCGCGATAAAACTCGAACCAAAAATTTCAAACCGAAAACCGGCAAATCGTATGCAGAGCGTCAACAGGCCTATCGTTTGAGATTAAAATCAAAGAAATTGGCCGAGAACTTAGACAATGGCAACCATTTGAAGATTGACGAAACCCCGTCAGCGCCCAAGCGGCCCGCATCTCCGATACCTGGGTCATCCGGCGTGCCCCCCAAAGCGACTCAGATCGAGCGTACGGCTAGCTAGCAAGAAAACAGATGAGAACATTAATAACTTGTGCTTCGACAACATTTTTAACCAACCCTTCATTCCTTCCCAAAGCACAAGTCTGCCCATGATTCCATGTCTACCGGTAGTCCCACGACTACCAGGTTTAATTTTTTGAATTTACAAACCATCCTTTTACAGCATTATGCTAAAAGGCCAAATTTAATTGTATGATTGGAAAGCAGCTATTTTCTAACAATCATCTTTAATTAATTAATTATTCGAGGTGGGTCGACCTTGGGACAAATATACCACACCGAGAAGTTTTCTAGCCAGTACAGGTTTCGAACTCAAAACCTGCACTTAGGGTGGAAGCAGTTTTACCTGCTTGGCTAACCACCCCTCTAACAATCATCTTTGATTTTTATAGTTTCATTAGCCCATTTTAATCTATATTGCTAATGGTCTAATTTTAAAGATATTAATTTGTCTATTTGAGGTAGGATATACATATCTTTAATTATATTAGTTTATATTGTCAGATGGCCATTGATAAGTTTAGGAGTAATTAAACCTATCGAATAAGTTAAAATTTTCAACCATTCGCCCAAAACCAATTGAACCTATTCAACTAATCTAAAACTATCAACGTCTTTGTAAACTCATTTAAACTATCAAATCAACTTATTTAACTGCTCAGACATAAAAATATAACTTTTTTAATTAAAACACGTAATTTTTTCAATCATTACATATAAAAAGTTTTACTTTATTATGAAAAAATTTAGCTTTGAGATGCACACAAGCCCCCTCCCATCCACCTATATCCATATTTGAAAACTCTACATGCATAATCTTGGCTGGTCAATATTAACACACACAAACCTTTTTTGTAAAATCCATACTTTATTTGAAAAAATGAGAAGTAAGAGAAAGGGATGGAAATGGGAGCTTTAGCTGAAAATAAATGACTGGGGGATGCCACTAGTTGTTGTGCATCGTTGACATTGTTGATCTGTGATTGCTATCACTAGCCACAGTTCTAGCATTGGTGGGCTTACAGGCCATTTAAGTATAAAAAATTAGTAGCCTTATCACATAAAACGATTATCCTGGGAGAGAAAGACAGGCATGCAGCTTTGTAACATCCTGGAATCAGGTGCAAAGATTTTAAGACCCATGGAGTTGGTCAGAAAAAGTCTGTTTTATCTTCAACACCAAGTCTTTATGATAGGTATTCATTGCCAAACCACTTGGCAATGATAGTTGAGTGTACAATCCAAATACAATAATTGCAGAAGAAGGCACACAGCTAGATTGAAGATTGTAGCAGGGAAGATGAGAAAAACAGGTACTGTGAGAGATGCAAATCCACTATTAATTCTACACTGGACAGGAGGTGTTGCATCATGGATAAATACTTGCAGAGATGGCGAAGTCAAGATATTGGTGGCCAATGTTTACCTCCAGTTTTTTGAATACAGGGGAAGCCCTTGTGCTATTAGTATGGCAAATATGATTGTCAGAATTGATTGCACAGTGCAAGATCACCAGGCGTTAGGATACTGAAATGAGGATATCAATTAGGAATTTGGTCCTGATAAAAACTCCCTAAAGTGATAATTACAATTGTTCCCCTCTGTTGAGTAATTGACTGGACCTAATTGTTGGATATTCAATAAAGACATAATAATGTTAGCATGCTTAAACTTGTTATGGATCATAACAGATATCAGTGAATATGGATCAGGTATATTCTAAGCTTATGCAAAGCTTAGGATCCGTAGCCTAGCAATTTCACTTAACAATATTTAACTATGATGACATGGGCTCAAGGGCTTTGTTGGTTAGGTTAGACTTAAATTAAGTTTTGACTTAATTACTTGGGCACGTGGGCTTTGTTGGTCTATGTCAAAATTAGTTTTTAATGTCAGTTGATTTTTGATCAAATTAATTACTAATTAGTGATATTAATCACCTTGGTATGTGCTGCCAATTGCATGTGAAAGAGAATTGGTTCAGCTATTTGCATACATGTCCAAAACACCATCTTGAGAATGATGACAATGTTTACACTGACCCTGAGGCTGAGCATGATGCCCTGAGTTGAAGTATTTGTAGATGCTCTTACAAACATTTTACATGTTCCTTTGGCCAAGTGCCATTGAAAATGAGACATCATGGGTAAGATATGGTGAACATCAATCCCTATAAATTACCTTCAAGTTGATGCTAATAAAAACATTCAACTACTACAACTAGTTTATAGTTTAACTTATAAAATTTTTGTGTTTAATAATTTACTTTGTATTAGTTGAGAATTTACTTGGGATCAGTAAGATCAGGGCAGCGTGCCATCGTCCAAGTAATGACAGGAGAATATAAATTTAGAGTACTATTACTAAGGAGTTATATCTTAAATTATAGTCACCATCTAGTCTATTGTTGTCAATCAATAGATATATGAAACTTAATATTACTGCAGAAGAAGAATCAGCCATCTGAAGAGGACCAAAATTCAACAAGTGGCTCTCATGGCTGGTAATGCAGATGGTGACCGCGCTGAGCAGGGGAGCAATCCCAATCAAAAATTCAGAATCATCACCAGGCCCAATGAGAATACTGAAATGACTGTGTACCAGATTAATTGGGAGGATGTACCCATTATTACCTATCCTGACGAACCCATTTCACCTGAAGAGCTGGAACGTCTTGAACAGCAGTTGTTAAGAGGGTATCAAATAGGCAAGTGCCTGCAGACAATAGTAACAATCCTTTTTTTCACCAACAACAGCAAGATGTGCTGTGGATGAGATATCTAGCTCATCATCAATTAAGTGTAGCTCAGATCCAAAACAATTTAATTGGGATGGAGAATATCACCCAATGATTAATTGAATTTGTACATCCCGCCTCTAGAAATTCTCAGATGACAATCGCCTGCCATCATGCAGCCATTATCAAGTTAGTAAACTTTGTATGCAACTCCAGCCAGGTGGGCCAAATTTTAAATGAGTGATTTGAAGCCAACTTCACTGAGGTCTGTTCAAGTTTTGAGAGAAATTATAATTTAGCCACTTGGGCTAATGACTAGGTAGCAGAATTAGCACATGAGCTAAATGACAGATTACATCCCATCTTTGATAATTTCTTAGAGGAAAGAGGAGTCACTGAATCTTGGGTCAGCAATATCACTCAGACTTCCATTAATGCTTCAGAGTTCATGAGGCTTAATCACGAAGCCCAAGAGGCGCAGTTAAACTATAACGATGAATTTTGTGACCAGTATCAATGTCTGAGCGCCCAAATTTTGCAGATGAAGGATGAATACACTGGAAAAATCAATTACTGGCAAACACAATTTGAGGGCCAATGGGCAAAAAATGAAAAAAAATCAAGACTCTATTGATCATCTTAATCTACAGATTAATAATCTCAATGATGATGTTACTGCTATTAATGAGTCAAATAATAATCTCCATGGAGAATTAAACCAGTGCAAGAAGGCAATGAAAGAAAAGGACCAAGTGATTTCCACCTTGCAACTACAAGCTACTAGCTTGAATGAGGAAATTGCAAAATTAAAGTTAAAAAACCGAAATCATGTCAATTGAGAAAATGAAATCAATGAGCAAATTTAAGCTCTGAATGACAGGCGTTGTCAGTGTGCTACAAACCACTTGACTGGAAATTCTGTTAATTATTATGAGGATGAAGCTTCAGAAATAGCTACCAAAATGGACGCTGGGCCACACCAACAAATGCCTAGCAATATAATCACTTTGGCCAACCCTAACACCTTAAACTGGGATACAATGCCTCAGCGCCCTAGTACGCCTGACTCTAGTCAACAAAGAAGTAATCGTGATAACCAGTAATGGGGAAGAGATAATTATAAACCAGTAATTCTGCATGATTTTGACAAGAACAGAATTATTAGCACATTTGTCAAACGCTTTGAAATGGCCATTATAGGGCCAGTGACTGTAAAAAAAAGCAGCCACTATGATTAACTGCTTGGATGAGTGGAGCATTGAGTTGATTATTCCTCACATTAACAAAAATCCAACATATGCCGAAGTCAAGGAGGCTGTGCTTCATGAATTTGGAGGTTCAGAACAAATGTCACCCAGAAAATCTAAGCTTATGATCATTTGCTTTAAGAAAAATGAAGCAATTGATGAATTTGTGGATCAATTCTATCGTGAAGTTTAAATTCTCCTAGGCGCACGGGCTATGGTCAATTTTGACGCTAAGATTGCACTAGAACATGCAGTAGAACCTTACCCAAATAATCAAACACTTTATTGCCTGCTTTCATGCAAAACCTTGCAACATCTGAATTGGTTGATTATTTGCCATATGCTCAAAAATTACAGCCCTCCTAATACTGGGTACAGATCAGGACCTGCTGCCTCCACTGGAAAGCCCTTCAAAACCTATAAGAAGATTGACAGTAATCCGCCTGTAAAAAATGAGCAAAGCTCAAATATGAGAGCCCTATAGCCAATGAGTGAGATTACTTGCTTTAATTGCAATTGTAAAGGTCACTTTGCTTCCTGATGCCATCAGCAAAATGTTAATGTAGTTCTTCCCAATACCGTGCAGGAGGAGGGAAAAGAATAAACACAATAGATGCAGGACGCTCTATTGTGCCTAAGACACCAGTCCCACCTGATCAACAAGAAAACGCTGGCCACGGGACCTCATTTAACAATGAAAACAACGCTATTTTAATATCAAATGAAGGTTCTTTAAATGTACATGCAGTAACTCACTCCCAGAGTAAGGTTGTCATACCTGAAGCCTCTGAAGTAGTTGCTAAACCCTATGTGCAACAAATACTTGAGAATATTCCAGCTGAAGGGCCAAGCAATGCAGCAGATACCCCAATCCTGAAAGGGGTCAATATAGCAATGCCAATTGACACATTCATCAATAAATGTCCCAGTATTGGAAATACTCTGAAGCACACTGTTGAGTAATTGACTGGACCTAATCATCAGACATTTGATTATATCAGATATCAGCGATTATGGTTCAGGTGTATCCTAAGTATATCTGAACTTATGAATTACGGCCTAGCAATTTCACTTAATTATATTTGACTATGATGACACGGGCTTGAGGGCTTTGTTGGTTAGGTCAGACTTAGATTAGGTTTTGACTTAATAACTTGGGCACGTGGGCTTTGTTGGTCTATGTCAAAATTAGTTTTTAATGCCAGTTGATTTTGATCAAATTAGTTACTAATTAGTGATATGAATCGCCTTGGCATGTGCTGCCAATTGCAAGTGAAAGTGAATCAGTTAAGCTATTTTGAAGACATGACAAAACGCCATTTCAAGAATGATGACAGTGTTTACACTGACCCTGAGGCTGAGCATGATGACTTGAGTCAAAGTATACATAGACGTTCTTACAAAATTTTTACATGGTTAAGTGTTACTGAAATTAAAGTCGTCATGGGTATGATGTGGTGAACATCAAACTCTATAAATAACCCTTAAGTTGACATTAGTAAAATATATTCAACTACTGGACTTGTTTATAATTTAATTTATAAACCTTTTTGTGTTTAGTAATTTCTTTTGCATTAGTCAGCTTTTACTTGGGATCAGTAAGATCAGGGCGGCGTGCCATTGTCCAAGTAAAAATGACAGGGAATATGAATCAAATACTAACAAGAAGCTATAGTTTAAAATCTAATCACCATCCTGTCTGTTGTTTTCACACAATAGACGCACAAAACTGCATTTCACACCTGACAAAGAACCAGCCATCAGATAAAGCCCAAAATTCAACAAATGGCGCTCATGGCTGGGACTGCAGATGGTGACCAGTTTCAACATTTGAGCGACCAAATTTCGCAGATGAAAGATGAATACACCAGAAAAATTAATGATCTCAATGATGATATTGATGCTATTAATTAATCAAACAATAATATCCATGGAGAATTGAACCAGTGCAATAAGGCAATACAAAAAAGTACCAAGTGATTCCCACCTTGCAGCTACAAGCTACTAGCCTGAATGAGGAAATTGCGAAATTAAAATTAAAAAACTGAAATCATGCCAATTGGTAAAACAAAATCAATGAGCGAATTTGAGCTCTGGACGATGGGCGTTGTCAGTTTGCTACAACCCATTTGACTGGAAATTCTTCTGAATATTATGAGGACGAAGCTTCAGAAATAGATACCAAAATGGACGCTGGGCCACATTGACAACTGCCTAGCAAAATGGTTGCTTTGGCCAACCCTATCACCTCAACCTGGGATACAATGCCCCAACGCCATAGTACGCCTGGCTCTAGTCAACCTAGAAATAATTGTGACAACCAGGACTGGGGAAGCAATAATTATAAACCAGCAAACCTGCCAGCCTTTGACAAGAACGGAAGTATCACCACATTTGTCAAACATTTTGAAATGGCCATGCATGGGGCCAGCGACTGCAACAAAGCAGCCACCATGATTAACTGCTTGGATGAGTGGAGCATTGAGTTGATTATGCCTCACATTAATGAAAATCCAACATATGCCAAAGTCAAGGAGGCCGTGCTTCATGAATTTGGAGTTCCAGAACGGATGTTGACCAGAAAATCCAAGTTTATGAACATCAGTTTTAAGAAAGATGAAGCAATTGACAAATTTGTGGATTGATTCTATTGTAAAGCTCAAGTTCTCTTAGGCGTGCGGGCTATGGTCAATTTTGATGCCAAGATTGCACTAGAGCATGCAGTAGAACCTTACCCTAATCTATCAAACACTCTATTGCCTGCTTTCATGCAAAACTTTGTGACATCTGAATTGGTTGACTATTTACGCAGATGCTCAAAAATTACAGCCCTCCTAATACTGGTTACACATTGGGAACCGCTGCCTTTTCTGGAAAGTCTTTAAAACCAATAAGATGATTAACACCTCACGGCCAGTGAGTGAAATTACTTGCTTTAACTGCAATTGTAAAGGTCACAATGCTTCTCAATGCTGTCAGCGAAATGTCAATGTAGTCCTTCCCAACACCATGCAGGAGGAGGGAAAAGAACAAGTACAATAGATGTGGGACGCTCTATTGTGCCTACAACACCAGTCCCACCCAATCAATAGCCAAATGATGGCCACAGAGCCTTGCTTAACAATAAAATTGATTCTATTTTAGTATTGAATGAAGATTCCTTGAATGTACATGCGGTAACTCGCTCCCAGAGTAAGGTTGTCACACCTGAAGCCTCTGAAGTAGTCGCTAAACCCTATGTGCAACAAATACTTGAGAATATTCCAGCTGTTGGGCATGGGGAATGACTAAGTTCAAGGAAAGAAATTTAGTAGTATATTGTGACACTCATAGCGCAGGCTGCGCGCACAAGCTAGCCTCACTATGGAAGGGTCCATTTATTATATTAAAGAAATTTTCTGAAGATGTATATATTATTAAGGATCAAGGCGGCTGGGTTGTGAATTGAGTACATGCTAAGTTCATTCATATATATCATAAAGAATAATAATATAAAAAAATAAAATAAAATATATATATATAATAAAAAAATAAACTTAAAAAAGAAAAATAATAATTGCAAGCCATAGTGTTTATTTCATAGAATTGATGCCTCGCTGGCATTAGAACTAGGTACTCCTTTGTTGGTAGGGGGAGGAGAGTGCAATTGAACCAGAGAAGTCTACCCTGATGGAGATGTGCCAAACCCAAGAAAGATCGGCACCAGGCATGCTGGCCCTTTCAGCTTAGGAAAGGCTATCAAGATAACGTTTGAACTTTGAGGAACGCGAAAAGTTAGACGTTGTGACCCAGGAAGAAGGGTACCCACCGCTTATATCCAGTCAAGGTGGGGGAAGTGTTGAGTAATTGACTGGACCTAATTGTTGGATATTTGATCGTATCAGATATCAGCAATTATGGTTCAAGTGTATCCTAAGTATATCTGAACTTATGAATTGCGGCTTAGCAATTTCACTTAATTATATTTGACTATGATGACATGGGCTTGAGGGCTTTGTTGGTTAGGTTGGACTTAGATTAGGTTTTGAATTAATAACTTGGGCACGTGGGCTTTGTTGGTCTATGTCAAAATTAGTTTTTAATGTCAGTTGAGTTTTTGATCAAATTAATTACTAATTAGTGATATGAATCGCCTTGGCATGTGCTGCCAATTGCAAGTGAAAGTGAATCAGTTCAGCTATTTTGAAGACATGACAAAACGCCATTTCAAGAATGATGACAGTGTTTACACTGACCCTGAGGCTGAGCATGATGCCTTGAGTCAAAGTATACATAGACGTTCTTACAAACTTTTTACATGGTTAAGTGTTACTGAAATTAAAGTCGTCATGGGTAAGATGTGGTGAACATCAAACCCTATAAATAACCCTTAAGTTGACATTAATAAAATATATTCAACTACTGGACTTGTTTATAATTTAATTTATAGACCTTTTTGTGTTTAGTAATCTCTTTTGTATTAGTCAGCTTTTACTTGGGATCAGTAAGATCAGGGCGGCGTGCCATTGTCCAAGTAAAAATGACAGGGAATATGAATCAAATACTAACAAGAAGCTATAATTTAAATTCTAATCACCATCCTGTCTGTTGTCTTCATACAATAGATGCTCAAAACTGCATTTCACACCTGATGAAGAACCAGCCATCAGACAAAGCCCAAAATTCAACACACACTCTTAACTCCCTGGATTCTTCCCATATTCACTTAGTAAATTCTATTAATTCTTATTACTCTGAGTGAACTTATGTGGATATTCTGGTCAACAAGATCAGAGATGTAGCTATTGTTGATAGTGGATCACCTGTAACCATTGTTTCCATGAAGCTGGTTAAGAAATTGAAAATAGCTATGGACATTGACCATCATCAATAATATGGGACTGCAGGCCTCAACAGCATTAAGAGTGAAGGAGCTTACAGAGCTTTGCCACTGCGATTTAGAGCTTTGGTAGTAGCCGCACCCACTATAGTGCTTCCAAATGCAATTATAACATATTAATTGTAACTAGTTTTTTTAGGACCTATGGGATCTCATGCCTTTTTAATGACAATGTCTTGACAATATTGGGCCAATCACTTCCAATTTATTACTTTATCAACGATATGAAGCCCACAAGCCATCATAGAAATTTTATCAATATATTCTGTGCTGATGGGATAATAACAGTAGGA